>JAVYIG010012447.1:0-53600 GCA_035222895.1 Strongylocentrotus droebachiensis | reverse complement strand
ATATGTAACACAGTGTATAGAATACTAAAATAAACACCACTTTTTATTATTTCGTATTATTAATGGTAACTGTGTTGATTGATGTACTCGAAGATCAACACTAAACACAAACAGTAAAATCTACGGTTGATACACTATGATAACAGTATATCTTTTTTCACCACATAAATAAAAATTTCTTTCTCACTCTCTTCTGCCTCTTTTTGTTATTTCCTCCTTCTTTCCCCTTCTTTCCTTTTTCGTTTTCATTTCTTTTCCGTGGGATAAAAACAAAAATTCATGCCGAAAATAGTACGTCATACTCGAAGTTCCAAGCTGAAGTAAGGTACCTTACCATATGATCAAGCGTAAATAATTGCAGTGTACAAAGGAGTTGACATTTGAATCGAATACATGTATGGGCAAGTGAAGTCCTCTTTCATTACGTGGATCAACTTAGATAAGACTGGAATAGTTGGGCGATTGACAAAGGTTGATGTCGAAGAAAAGAATTTAAAAATGAATTCCAAGGGCTTATGCCGAAAGGGTGGGCAGCGTCGCGTTGCGTCGATTTAAACGCGACCATTCGTCCAAAGCCCCCCCCCCCCCAGGTTTGGCCGAAAGGGTGCGTTGACAAGTCTTCCACATCAGTCGTTTATAATAGAATTTAAGGAATAGAAATTTAATTAAGTCGTTTATATTCAAATAATCAAAATAGAAACAGATTAAAAATTAAATAAAACTACTTTTTACGTACTCTTGCAGATCAGGCGTCTATAAGAAATAAATGAATAAATAACAAGAAACACAAACAAATAATTTACTTTGATATTTAAAAATGTCGGATAAAGGTGTTTACCTAGTCTTGCATATCAGTCATTTTTAAATTAAAATAACATTAAAATAATATCCGTTTATTTTTACGTATGGAATTCAGAAAGCCTCCCCCCCTCCCCCACCCCCCCCCCCCCCACCCGCTTATCCGAATGGTTGCATTAAGGCCTACTCCATTATCTATTTATTTATTTGTATTTCATTTATAAAGACTATTATGCATGACTAGTTTACATCCAAAAATGAATTCTATACATATAGAAATAAATGGATATTATTTTTATTTGACATTTTTTAATATTTATTGAACTTTATTTCATTCTTATCAACGCCTGATCTGCAAGACTACATGAAACTAATTTTATTTAATTTTTAATCTGTTTCTTTGAATCTAAACGACTTAAATTTATATCCCTTAAATTCTATTATAAACGACTGATGATAAAGACTAGTCAACGCACCCTGTCGGCCAACCCGGGGGGGGGCATAGGCGCCGGAAGTGGGGGGGGGGGGGGCAAAAACGCAAGTTTGCCCCCAAAAAACGCCCCCCCCCCCCTAAAAAAAAAAAAAAAAAAAAAAAAAAGCAGTAAAGGAGTAAAGATGGTTCGTATTTTTGACCCAAAGAACATAACAATAATACAAACCTGAATTAAATCACATATAAAATTCAAAAAAGGAAAGTTAACAGGAATTCAATTTCCTAAACATTGTGCATGCCACCTATATTATCAATGAAAGTTTTATAATAGCGATAGGCGCATATCGTGGACATATTCTGAGAGAACGGGAAAGCGTGTCTGTTTTTTTATATAGGGGTGAGAAGACATGAGCCCCTGAACGCTGGCGTACTGATGGGGGGAGGGGGGTTATTTCTTATTCGATACCAGAGATTACAAATGTTGCTGTAATGACATGATTTTCCGGTATCTGTTCTCAATTTTTTTGTAAGTCATACCTTTTTATGCGTTTGTTGGAAAATTAGAAATTCCCAAATGTACGTCGGGTCTGCAAAACGGCTACAAAAAGAAAAAGAATGTTACAGAGAAAAAGAAAGAAAGAGAGAGAGAGAAAAATAAGTGACCTGCCAATGTCACAAATGAGGTATCAAAAATATGCTCATCTGACCGTAATTAAATGCCTTCAACCCCAGAGCTTCCGAGGGCTCTACCCCCTGGACCACATCAATGGCATTAATGAGGGCTCCTGGATGCTCATCCAACCGTAATTAAATACCTAAAACCCCTGAGCTTCCGGGGGCTCTGCTCCCTGGACTCTCCGCCAATTAGTGACCTGCCAGTATCACAAATAAGGTATCTAAATATGCTAATATCTGACCGTAATTTGATGCCTAAAACACCTGTGCTTCCGGGGGCTCAGTCCCTTGACGCCCTGCCGAGGCTCAGGCTCTTGACCCCACGCCAATTTACGCTCTACCTGATCATTAATACTCCACTTTGAAAAAAACGTTCCGCGGGGCCTGCATGTAACGTGTAAGAGTGGTGGTGATGCAGATTTTTCTTCTGCCCCCCCCCCTTCCAAACGTTTTGGCTCATTACGTCACTCCCCCTGGAAGGTGAGCCCCGTGGAATGTCCCCCCCCCCCCCACCCCATCCCAAACTGCTTCCGGCGCGCGGGGGGGGGGGGGGGGCTTTGGACGAATGATGCGTTCAAGTCAACGCGACGCGACGTACGCTACCCACCCTATCGGCATAAGCCAATTGCAAGATGGCATTTCAGATATACTACTTAAACATTTTATTTCCGAAATAGTCATCCACTAACAAATTATATTTAACCTCTCTCTAATACGTGGAGACGTACCCTGTTTAATGAAAAGAGCCAAAGTAATACCTGTATTAAAAAAGGGTGACTCACGTGAACAGGGAAATTATAGGTCAATTTCTTTACTTAGGGTAGGTGCAGGGAATTGGAGACCCTTAAGCACATTTACATAATTTACATAAACATGAAAAATGTTACACATACAGAAAGTTTTGTATTCCTTTCAGTAACTTCTTCTCTTTATTTGGTAACAAAATTCTGGGCATGATGTAACTGATTAATAAGATAACAATGTTTAATGACGTCAGCACCAAAGGTCCCTCAGTACCTACATGTGCAGGTAATAAGGGACAGTTATAAATCAAGACATTTTAAATACAGTTTGAATGAAAATGGGATTGTAATGGTTAGTTCAAACACTTTTTGAAAGAGATATAGGCAGCCAATGAACTTACTGTAATTTTGAAACGATTTTAAAACAATGTGGCCCAAAATATTTCTGTACATGTACAATTAACCAACCATCATCGGGTCATTGACTGTCTTCGGCATACTCGACATTCACAACAAACGACCCCCATCTCTTTCTCTCCCTCTTTCTCTCTCTTCAAACTTCTCTCCTTCTTTTTTTCCTTTAACCTTCCCTTTTCTCTCTTCTAGCATGTACTTTTATGATGATTATTGTTGTCTCGCCAAAATCTGACTCTCTTAATTTTCATTAATGTATTACATGTAATTAGGAATAATATGTTAATTTAATTATGATTATTTCATTCCCTGCTCTCTCTCTCTCTCTCTCTCTCTATATATATATATATATATATCTTCCTTTCTTTCTTTGTACCTCCCCCTTTCTCCCATCCTCTCTCTCTTTCTCTACTCCATTCGCTTTATCACTCTCACTTTCATGAGCCATATACCTTCCCCTGCTCTCGTATATCTTCTGCTAGTACATCCTTTCACGTAATGTACATAAACGAAAGCAATATAATTCTGCTGTATTGTCATTATGTTACAGATGTATTTACTATGTTTCGTAATACTATTGTACATGTATATAATTTGCATCACTGTACCTTTGTAAATTGACCCTTTTAGCCTTGTGCTGCTGGTCGATCATTATATACCAATAAATGAATAATAATAATAATAATAAATCTTGGACCTGGTGTCCCCCATTGCCTGCACTCATTTCTGATCAGACACCATTCATAATGTGCTGTGCAACACCCATTCACAACACACAATGGCCATAACTTTTCTGTGATTCATTTTACAACTACTTTTTAAGAGCCACCCCTAAATATCTGCATTCAACACAACATTCAGTGACAATTGTGTTTTTATATCAGAGCAAAATTTTACGATCAGAATTGGTTCCCTTGGTCAATTTTCTCGGAGAAAGAGAACATTGTAGTCTCCGAAATGAATTTGATATATGCAGTAGTGTTATTAAAGGCCACAAATGGCGCTATGGCAATATTGAAGCCAACACGGACAGACAGTGATGGGTTCAAGCTTGGTGGTCTCCAATTCCCTGCTGTCTCCAATTCCCTGCGCCTACCCTACCTCTTTTTCCAAAATATTAATATTAGAAAAAACTTGTGTATTCACGAACTATAAATTTCCTTACACAACATAATTAACTAAGTGATGTTCAATTTGGATTTAGAAAAAACACTCTACAAGTCATGCTATGTTAACACTCATTAATTAAATAGTTTGTGCAATTGATAACTCTTGTCACACGTCCGGTTTATTTCTAGACTTCTCTAAGGCGTTCGATACTATTGACCATAAAATTCTTATTAATAAACTGTCTCACTACGGAGTCAGATGGAAGCCCCTTGAGTGGTTTAGTAGCTACCTTTCAGACAGAACCCAATACACCTCTGTAAATAACTTCCAGGCATCAATTAAAAATATTACCGGTGGGGTGCCTCAAGGCTCTCTTCTTGGCCCTCTTCTTTTCATAATATATATGAATGATTTCAAACGATCATCTACTCTGTCGCTCATAAAGTTGGAATATTTTAGTTTTACCCCAATTCATGGAATTAATTTAAAAATAATATAAAAATAATAAATCTAGATAATAGTATACATTCTCAGATTTTATTGAATAATAATTTGCCAATGTGTGTTTTGCGGGACTGCTAAAGCATGTGTATGCTACTATGCTTATCAACTAGGATACCTACCATCGACACGGTTTTGATCCTGGGGCCTCACCGTTGCGAGGCCATTGCTTTGTCACTGAACCATGTGACTGTACGCAGCGGGGTCTAGGGTAGGGGCAGTTTCCATAAATAAATAAAAACACAGAAAATGCAATAAATGTTCAGATATTTATTGCATTTTACCCCGGTCCCCATCATAAAAAAATCCTCTGGACGGCCACACTGTAAAAAATAATTTTTTCATTGGTAATTTTTACGTATTTTTTCCATGTAGAATTTACTTGAAAACATTAGTTGTGCCACTTACGCACTAAATTTAAGTCTTGCTAACTCAAACTTTCAATTTAGTAGAACATACGTGGAATATTTAAGTAAAATAAAATACATAAGAACTTTAAGTAATTTCAGCTTGTATTAATTTAGTAATTTTAACTCAAAATCAGAAATTATACGTATTACTCAAACAATTTATGTTGATTATTCTTATCTTTTTAAAGTAAGGACCGATGCAGTGCGTAATAGAAATATTTACATAATTTATTAATATTCATTAAGACCAAATTAAACTCTTTTTTAAAGAAAACAATTCTTTTTTGTGGTTGAATGAAAATTTAAGGACTTTAAAACATTTACTAATTCATTTTACATGGTTAAGCAAAGACAAGACAATTTTTAATTGTTACCCTGTTCAAAACAAATAAAAACTTGATATTTCAGGAAATTGTCAACCAATTTTCCTTTTAAGATGCTACGATCAAGTATATATAAAATTTGGAGCCTTTCAATATGTGTCGAATTGAAGCGTATGTAATAGTTTGTGATGGTGGTAGATATATATACGTTTAAATCTTAAATAGAAGTAGTGTTAGTGATTAGTGATTAATCTTAAATAGAAGTAGTGAATGATTAGTGGATGTTATTTGTTAGATTAGATGGGTACCAAATCGTGCAATATGTAATCCTATCATAGCTTTTTTTTAATTATCTAAAATGATTACAATACTTCAATTATTTACGTTAATGTAACTCGATTTAACTGAGTAAAAATGTATTCAGCAAAATAAGTAAATTCTACTTAAGATGCCGTAGGTAATATTTACTTAATAAAAATAAGGCAATTCTTTTCCTCAATTTTATTGAGTTATTTCGACTATTATTTTTTTACAGTGCATGCATTATGGCTCAAGGCATGGGCACACAGAAGACTTTTTTATGTTGGGAACCGGGGTAAAATGTAATAAATTTTCAATATTTTTTTTCTGTGTTTTTTATATTTATGGAAACTGTCCCCTACCCTAGCCCCCGCTGCGTACAGTCATGGTTCAGTGACAAAGCAATGGCCTCGTATCTGTGAGGCCCCAGGATCAAAACCGTGTCGATGTGCTATATTAGTGCCCTTTTGTGCGGCATTAATCCTCATTTCTGTCATTTAATAATAATAATAATAGTTATATACCTCACTTAAGTAATCCAGCAATCTGATTGGTCGAATTGCATTCATAAACTTCAACTATTTCTGTAAAATTCCCAATAACCATGGTTATTGGGAAAATAGTTCAGTCTCCATGGTTACCCCATAGGTTTACATGTTAAAAAATGGTCTGAGCGATCGAGGATACCGCGTACGTGTGCGAAAAATTGGTCGGCAATTTCAATACAATTGAATCTCGATCGATCTTACCGACAATTTTATCTTGCATTGTTGACATGAAGACGAAAATAAACTTCCAAAAACAAAAAAACAACATCTGCCGATAGATCTTGATCTAAATTCGTGCCAATATGCATTGCAAAAGTAAAAGAAGGGCCTGTTTATATGGATCAGCCGCGAAGCATCCTCCACTCGAAACCGTTTTCAATCCATTTTAATGTATATATAAGAAAAAACTACTATGTATTTAACAGGGCGCGATAGCCGAGCGGGTTAAGGCGCTGACTTTAGTTACATCACCTTTTGTACGCAAGAGTTCGAATCTCATCTTCGACAAAAGTTTTTTAATTTTTTAGTCTATTTTTTTCGGCATATAAAAGTATTAGCTTTAATATTCGAGAAATAGTTGTTTTATTACGCTCTCGGGAAGGTTACAATTGGGCTATTGCTCTCGGCACGCCTCGGGTAATAGCACAATTCTAACCTTCCCTTGAGCGTAATAAAACAACGATTTCTCTCAAAGCAGTCATTAATACTATACTAGTTCTTATATAGCGCCTTTCCGGACCGAAGGGTGTAGGTCCCCTAGTTGATAAGCATAGTAGCATACACATGCTTTAGCAGTCACGCAAAACACACATTGGCAAATTATTATTCAATAAAATCTGAGAATGTATACTATTATCTAGATCTATTATTTTTAAATTTTTTTTTTTAATAATTCCATAAATTGGGGTAAACAAAAAATTCCACCTTTATGAGCGACAGCGTAATATTTTATCTTTCTCATGTCATGACCTCCAAACTCTCCTAAATACAATTCATTCGGAATTAGTTTTGGTTCAAAGTTGGATACATGCCAACAAACTATCATTGAATATTAAAAAGACAAATTATATGATATTTAGCAACACTATTGATCATTTTCCTGGTCCTATTCAAATAAATGGTATTGAACTAGAATGTGTTCAAAGTACAAAATTCCTTGGTATTTACGTTGATCGCAAATTGACATGGAAGGTGCATATTAATTATTTATGTAAATTATTATCAAGAAACATTGGTGTCATAAATCATGTTAACAATACATTTCCTTAACCGGTTTATCATCACTGTATATTGTATACAACCCTTATTTTGCCTTACCTATTATGGGATTTTAGCATGGGGAAATCCTTCTAAGACTCTAATTGACCGAATATTAATTTTACAAGCATTAAGAATAATCCATTATGTCTACTCTCGTTCCCACACTAACCACTTATTTTTACGAGACAAAATTCTTAAAATTAATGATTCGTTTTCTTGGTACCTTGGTATTTTTATGTTCCAACTGAAACGAGTTACCTCTCCCGATTTCCTCCATTTTCCAAAAAAATAACGAGATACATTCATACCCCACAAGACAGTCGAACCACTTCCACACTCCTCGAATGAGAGCAGCTTTCGCACAAAAAACAATTATTTACACCGGTCCAGAATTTTGGAATAACATAGATCCATCTCTTAAACTAAGTACCAGTCTACACACATTAAAAAAAAAAATAAAGATAAACCTTTTAAACACATATACATGATTGAATCTCGGCTTGCTTGACTCTCGACTCAATCTCTTTCTCAATATCTTTTTCCCTCATTCTACTGATCTAATTTCCCTTTTCTAGAGCTTTTGCAATCATTCATTTTCTCTTTTTTGTATCTTTCTTTCTTTTTGCCTTCTACTATTTTCCTCCATTTTTTTCTCCTCTCCCCCCCCCTAAATTTAGAATTTCTTAGCTACATATTTGTCTATTTATTGACTTTTAAGCATCATAGCAGCATATGAGGAACTAACACTTCAGCAAGCTCTGCTCAAGTTAGTTCCTCTTTTCTCGTGCTTTTTACATTATATTTGTCGTTTCATAGCATATTTGTTGTGATATAATGATTCTTGTATTATGTTTTGCATGAGAAATGAAATCATTTGAATCATTTAGGATAGTTCAAATCGAAATTAGCGTAAATAATTCTGACTCGCCGACTCATTCCTTATGGGCTTGCCATCCAACACCCTTGGCATTCTTGGGTTTGGTGAAGAGGATGACTTTGGTGCCTTTAAGTGCATTTTTGTGGACAAATTGCTGTCTCTCCTAAGTCGGAAGGCTTTGGCTGCGAGCAAGCTTCGCTCTACTTTTACATGTAGCTGGCGGGAGTCGTTTTATTTTGTTCGTACGGAAGCTAGCCCAGATTCAGCGACCTCTGAAACAGAAAAATGCCTATATTTGTTTGTAATCCTTACAGTTTTTAATGAAAATTACTTGAAGAATAATTGTTATCATTTTGTATGTGCTGTGCAATTGTCATGAGCCTTGAAGCCAAAATAAGGGAGATACGTACGCGCAGAGGCGGATCCAGCCGGCGGCAGGGGAGGGGGCCCAATTCGTGAGAAAATATTTAGCGGTGAAACAGCCGGCCGATAATTCCCTCAGTGGGGGAGGGGGGGGGGGGGGGGTGATGAGCACTATTTTTTTTTCGGGGGGGGGGGGGGCCTCGAAAAAAATGAAAAATCGCCCCCGCTCCCTCTTGAGCCCCAAGGGAGGGGGCCCATCTCGAAAAAAGGGCAAAATTCACGTGTTTGTACACGTTTTGTTTCCCCTGGAGAGGGGGCCCGGGCCCCCCGCCCCCTGGATCCGGCACTGCGTACGCGAAGGTGACTTTGGATGAACTTTGCTCCTCTCTTCGAGCAGGACCTCGATAGCAGTTACGAATTCAAGAGATTTTACGACTTTTCTGGGTATTAATTGCATCCTAGCCCCGCGCCTCAAAACTGTTTTTAAAGACAAAGGCATTTTTCTGTTTCAATCTGGGCTCGCTTGCGTACGAAAAAATAAGACGCTGGCGGGGGATCGTTGCAAACAGAAATCCGAATTCTGGGGGGTTGATCTTGAGTGATTCCTCAGTGGGTTGCTCTTCTTTCGTAGGCTGAAACCAAAGATTCCTATATGTCTTGTAAACAAATTTGGGGATTCTTGATGGGGGACCTTTGCTGCTGCTGCTTTCACTGGGGAAGACGATTTACATTGATCGTTCGTTCGTGTCTCCTTAGATCAAGATTAATGTACAGTTCCTAAATTAAATTAAATTAAATTAGGTTCTTCCATCACCCGATGGCTGCGATGGCCGTCTCATTTACAAGGGCCGGGTCTTCACGTACAACCCGTTCCGCCGCACTGCAAGATGTGGTCCATCGTCTGAGTCTCTCCGCAGTCGAAGACAGTATCTTCTTCATGGGCATATCCCCATCTTGCCATATGTTGACCTAACACCGCGCGCCCCATTCAGGTTTAGTCCTTTAAACATTGATGAGGGTGCTCAAACCGAGATTCATGAAAGTAACACGCAACACACTCCCTATGTTTTATTTTTTTCTGCTGTATCCCATTGAAAAAGAGATTAGACATTCTTTGAAAGATCTCCGATAGCAGCACTTACTTTTCTTTCAGTGGATCGGTTTTCTTATGTAGCTTCATTTCCATTAGTGGTAGCTTTCCCTTCTCTATGTCTAACACTCTAACAGAGTTGTTTTCTACACTTTCCTCTAGGTCTACCAATTTCTTTTTCATAGACGAGATATCAGTATGAATATCATCTAGTTTAGTACAAACCCTGTTTGCGAAGTCGATGAGCTGTCGAGGATGGCGATGATGACAGGTATCCCCGCAGATGTGCTAGGTGTCGAGACCAGTGATTTAGGGCGGTGGCTGAGTGCATTGGTATTGGTATATAGCGTTCCGTGGGGCCGGGCATTTTCCTTCTGACCTTGTAGTTTTCTTCATGGGAGGAAAATCTCTCCTTCGCCCACATAGCCCAGTATGATAAGCTATAGCTTACGTGTGTTTAGAGAAGTATTAGGTGGTTCCAGTTGGGACAAAATGTGAATTTAAGCTGTCTTTGCGTGAGCTCAAATTTTTGGCGCTCTACTCCATTCCGCTGCGCATGCGTTTTTTTCTATTATTTTTCTACATGTCATTTGAAAAAGTAATGTAATTAATAATGTCATTACAATCATAGGGCATCATTGTGCCGAAAATCAACATGTGGAAACAATACAATAATGATGACAATGATGATAATGAGAAGAATGGGGACACAGAGAGAGGAAGGGTGGGAAGGTTGACTGCTTCTTCGATCACTTTAACTCTTGATTTTTTTTCATTTCAGCATAGTCGAGTGATTTAACGAGTGGATTGTTCAACCTCACCGATACCGCTACCAAAGGTGACGCCTCTGTTGCTACAAGGTGAGCTCAGTAATCAAGGCAATTCTGACCGACAGTGCACCATCTATCTACTTTCCATCTTCAAGACAGGGAACCAGACTCGACTAGCACTTGTGCTAACTTCTGGTACCCCCTTTAACAACAAAAGTGTACACATAATATTTTATTCCATTTGTATACGACATACTTGTAAAACAATATTTATATTATTCATGTGTAATGTTATCGATCTTGTGTTATATTTTATGTAATCATGCTTGATACATTATGTTTTACTTGTTATTATTTTTGTTGTTAATAAATTCAAACTCAAACTCAAACTCAAAGCGAGGCTCCCTAGCTGGCAGTCTTGCAATGGACCAAACACATGATGATGTTGATGATGATGATACCGATGACATTGAGCATACGCTCATACAGCGTGAGCTCAGTGATAACAAATCGGAATCATTTCTGTGGAATTTGCTTCGATGGATCGCTGGCTTTTGCGGCCTCGAGGATCTGTTTGAGCTAAATTTGGAAAGTGATGAGATGAGATGGACCCGCTTGGGGGTCACTTTTTTGAATAACCATCCACCGCCCCATTAAACATCGCAAAAATGCATCTTTACCTCACATGAGTGCCCCTTTTTCATTTCTAATGGATGCCCGTTCCACCATCCTCTAAATGCCCTTAGCCCCTTTGATGAGTGCCCCCTTTTGCAATGATAATTACCCTTATTCAAATAAGAGTGGCACCCCTTTTACTGTCACAAACTTACGCCCTTTTCCTTTGTAATATGTACCCTTTCCCCTTTTGATAAGAGCCCGTTTTCATCTCTGCCCTTTTCATCTCTAATGAATGCCCCTTTTCACCTCTGAAAAGTGCCCCCATTTCCTGTTTAATGAAAGCCCTTTTCCCTTCTGATAAATTCCCCTTCTTCTGTTTTAACGAGAGCCCCTTCCCCTTCTTATCAATGCTCCTTCCCACACCTCTGATTAATGCCTCTATTTGAATTTGATAACTGCCCATTTTCCTTCGACTTGCGCATATTTTCCTTTGTAATTAGTTGCCCATTCCCTTCTCACAAGTGCTCCTATTCATTTAAGGTTAGTACCCATTTTTAGGAACAAGAATGGCCCCTTACCACCTCTGATAAGTGCCCCTTCACTTCTTGTAATGACCCTTTTTTAAATATGAGAGGTGCTCCTAGTATTTGGGCAATTGCCTTTTCCTTTGTATGCCCCCTTTTAATTTATATAAGTGCCCCTTTTCATTCTTATAAGTGCCCTTTTTCATCTCCGGTGAGTGCCCTTATTCACATAGAAAGACCTGCCCCCTTAAAATTTGTAGTAAGTGATCCTTTTAATTTGACACGTGCCCCCTTATCCTGTCTAATAAGAGCCATTTTTTCTGATAATTTCCCTTTTCCCTTTGTAATAAGTGCCTTTTTCACTTCTGATAAATCACTTTGACACGTGATCCTTTTCTTTTCTAATAAGTGTTCTTTTCCTTTTGATATACGTGCCCCCTTCTCCTTTCACCATAAAATGTAAAGAGAACTAAGACTAAGAGCAAAAGGCTCCCCCGCTATGCTCCCTCGAACTTAAAGTTGATACAATTATGTTTCTTATTATACGAATATTATGTAATCACTCAAATCTCACTCGCTACGCTCTCTCGCACTCAAAGTTAAAATAATTATGTTTCTTATTATAAATCTTTTCAGTATTTCATGTTCACAGATTGTGCTTAAAACCACGTCAGGATAGGTTTTTTTGTCCCCCCTTATAAACTGTAAATTTTCGCACTGCAACCTTACAAATCTAAAAATTTGAATGAATGTTAGTCCATCACAACACCCGAGTACAAAGTATGATGCTTAAGTAATATCTTGGATCATATAAAGAGAGAAACAAAGGACAAGATATGGAGACACATAGATGCTGAAAGAGGATTGACATTCAGACAACGCCCATAGTCTACAACGGGGGTCGTCTTCTTTAATGAGTAACACCTTAGTCTTAGCAGTTCAATCCAAGATTTGTTGTTAAAGATTACAGAAGAGTGATCCAAAGGGAAATCATCTTCCAAAAGCAGTTAATTTAGAACTTTCACTGTCTCGTACTCGCCTGCTGGTAGTGCCCCTTCCATTGTACAATCCTGGTACCACCACTGAAGTGAATTTGCATTGTGTTAGCTGTGTGTTGTGATTACTAGTATAGATTGATGTATACTGGAGTTGTATATAATGTTCGCCTTTGGGAACAGGCGATGGGTCATATTCATTGTTTGGTATTTCATTTATGCTGTTAGGCCAACGGTTCAAAGTCATATTCGCACAAAAGCTGGTAAACATAATTTGCAGTGGTGTTATTTGCAATGACGAACCTTCGTCATTGCCTTGTTTTCGTTCACATTCTGCCCCATTAATATTTGCAATGACGAACCTTCGTCATTGCCTTGTTTTCGTTCACGTTATTAATATTCTTACTTCTTCCTAGCGTCCGAAATCCCATTCGTTTTGCACGTAGTGCTTGTGGACCCTATCTAGATCCTTTACTCTTGCTCGATTCCTTTCAAACTTCGTAGGCGTAATCTCTGATATCCAATCTAGGTCACCTACTTTTTCGTTTTCTGAAATCACTCATGCGTAAACGTCCAGGCGCCATTTTGTCCGTTTCTGGTCCATTTTAAGGCCTTTCTATCTTCCTTACTATCTCCACTATCCTAGATCCTACAAACTTCTAACAAATTCCTCTAGATAGTCTTAGAGATGTCCTTTCATCTGCGACGCATAACCTGCCCTTCAAAATGCCATCTTCATACTCAAAATTCAAATCTGAAACCGTCTACGTCAACAATCTCTCAAATTCTTGAAAAATTGACCCCTACATAATCTAAAACTGCCATAACTTTCTCATATAAATTCCGTTTTGTATTTAAATCACACGGTATCTTTATCTCATAATTGCACATAGCCATGCCAAATTTCACGCTCCAATGGTTTTGCACTACATAAATAGCGCCCTCTAAAGATCTGGGAATTGGCTTTCTTTCTGTGGCCGTATCTCCATTATGGCTTGGCAGATCCGTACCCTTTTTTGGATTTAGATACTTGAGGATATGCCCTTTCCAGCCATATACAAAATTATATACCCTAACACTGACCGACTTTGAGAAAAATGCCCTCAAAATTCGCCATTTTCAAGAAAATTCCAAAATAACTTCAACTTGCTCTAAAATAGCGATCTTTGTACCAGCGTCAATGAAATTTGGCAGACATATGTATCCATATACGTGACAACTGTCTGCCAAGTTTGGCAAAATTCAAATATGTCAGCGCAAAGTTATCTCCAAAAATGATGAATTTACTATGCATTACGTAATAGCGCGTTTAATGCGTGCAATACATTGCGCGCAAATGAAATTGGTGTCAAACTGACCGCAATGAAGTGCCCTTTCGAATGATACCAAGTATGGTATATGTTCACACAGAAAATGGTGAGTAAATCGCATTTGAACAAGGGTCACTTTACGAATTCCGCCGAGTTTCCGCCCGATAACACTTATCGACCATGACGTCATTTTTTCAGACTACTTTTCGCCCCCTTAACATCCTTTTTTTTCCTTGAGAATTTGCAATGACATTCCGAGATGCAATACGCAGGGCACCTCGTGGCCGGATTTTTGAAATTAGTCAAGGGGGCCATTTAAGACGCCATTTTGTCCTTTAAATCTATTTTACATCACATGTTTCGATAGGATTATCATAGGAAAAATGAGAGTGGTTTACAATAACAACCATGAAATTCTCTTTCCAATGATACCATATACGGCCCATAAAGAGACATAAAGAGAGAGAGAAAAAACAATTTAACTCCGGTCAGAATCCAGATCCTGTACGTTTTCCGCCCATGCATTACATGCATTGTCTATGGCGCAAATCGGGTTCACACTTTTGACCCCTAGAACGATCTTGATTGCAATGACGAACATGCAACTAATCCCATTGGTTTTTGCACGCAGTGCTTGCGAGCCCTTTCTAGGTTCTTTCCCCTATCCCAATTTCTTTCAAACTTCGGAGGCATAGTCACTACCATCCCATCAAGGTCACTATTGAGGCCTTTCTTTCGCCCTACCTGTCTCCAATATTACAGAAGCTCAAGACTACGTACAAAAAATTGCTCTGGATAGTCCGAGAGAAGCTCTTTCGTTCGACACGTAGAAACACGGCGTCATTGCACGCACATCGTTGTGACACGATTGCATTTCTAGTACTTATCCTTGTTATCGTCCGGAAATCCCATTCATTTTGCACGTAGTGCTTGTGTTTCCTAGTTAGGTGCTTTCCTCGTGTCCTTTTCCTTTCAAATTTTACAGGCATAATCTCTAACATGTCATCAAGGTCACTACATTCTTCGATTTTCGAAATCACTCATGCATAACCGTCCAGGCGCCATTTTGTCCGTTTCTGGTCCATCTTAAGGCCTTTCTTCCTTCCTTCCTATCTCCACTATCCTAGATCCTACAAATTTCTAACAAATTCCTCTAGATAGTCTGAGAGATGTTCTTTCATCTGCGACGTATAACCTGACCTTCAAAATGCCATCTTCGTACTCAAAATTCAAATCTGAAACCAACTCCGTCAAAAATCTTTAAAATTCTTGAGAAATGGACCCCTAAATAATCTAAAACTGCCATAACTTTCTCATATAATGTCCGTTTTGTATTAAAATCTCACAGTATGTTTGTCTCATAATTGCTGATAGCCATGCCCAATTTCACGCTCCAATGGCTTTGCAAAACATAAATAGCGCCCTCTAAAGTTCTGGAAATTGGCTTTCTCTCAGTGGCCGTATCTCCATTATGGCTTGGCAGACCCGTACCCTTTTTTGGATTTAGATACTTGAGGATATGCCCTTTCCAGCCATATACAAAATTATATACCTTATCACTGACCAAATTTGCGAAAATTGCCCTCCAAATTCGCCATTTTCAAGAAAATTCCGAAATAACTTCAACTTGCTCTAAAATGGCGATCTTTATACCTACGTCGTTGAAACTTGGCAGACACATGTATCCATATACGTGACAACTGTCAGCCAAGTTTGGTAAATTTTAATAACGTCAGCGCAAAGTTATCGCCAAAAATAATGAATTTGCTATGCATTACGTAATAGCGCCTTTAATGCGTGCAGTACATTGCGTGCAGATGACAATGGTGTCAAACTGACCGCAATGAAGTGCCCTTTCGAATGATACCAAGTATGGTATATGTTTACACAGAAAATTGTGAGTAAATCGCATTTGAACAAGGGTCACTATACGAATTCCTCCCGATTATAACACTTATCGGCCATGACGTCATTTTTTCAGACTACTTTTCGCCCCCTAAACATCCTTTTTTTTCCTTGAAAATTTGCAATGACATTCCGAAATGCAATACGCAGGGCACCTCGTGGCCGGATTTTCGAAATGAGTCAAGGGGGCCATTTAAGACGCCATTTTGTCCTTTAAATCTATTTTACATCACATGTTTCGATAGGATTATCATAGAAAAAAGAGAGTAGTTTACAATAACAACCATGAAATTCTCTTTCCAATGATACCATATACGGCCCATAAAGAAAAATAAAGAGAGAGAGAAAACACAATTTAACTCCGGTCATAATACAGATCCTGTACGTTTTCCGCCAATGCATTACACGCATTGTCTATGGGGCAAATCGGGTTCACGCTTTTGACCCCTAGAACGATCTTGATTGCAAAATTTGACGAACATGCAACTAATCCCATTTGTTTTTGCACGCAGTGCTTGCGAGCCCTTTCTAGGTTCTTTCCCCTATCCCAATTTCTTTCAAACATCGTAGGCATAGTCACTACCATCCCATCAAGGTCACTATTGAGGCCTTTCTTTCGCCCTACCTGTCTCCAATATTACAGAAGCAAAAGACTTCGTACAAATTGCTCTGGATAGTCCGAGAGAAGCTCTTTCGTTCGACACGTAGAAACACGGCGTCATTGCACGCACATCGTTGTGACACGATTGCATTTCTAGTTTTGTGTCGTGATGTTGTGTGATGTTTGTTAATAATTTTGCGTTTAGTTTATATAGGTCTATATTTGAATTCAGTTAGACGGGGAAAATAGCTATGGTATTCAGCTTCAAAGTACGTGTATTTTTTAGGAATTTCTAGGGGTACAACCAGGGTATATGAATAATTAGTAAATCACCCTTATCGTTTAAGGCCCTGATATATGCAACTTTTATATGGCAATTTTTGTTTAACCCTAATAAGGACGGGGGGGACCATTATGCCCCCCCCCCCTCCACGATTTTTCTGATTGTTCGAGAACGCATATGGATGGCGCCTCGCCGCTCGCTGACTTTTTTCTTTAGAGTCTTGCGCATCTTTAAAAAAATAAAAATAAAAAATCGGACCTATAGTTACAAGGTCACGTGACCCTTTTGTCTTTGCATGTCAGCCCGAAAATGGCTCATTTTTGTGATTTGTGTACAAAACATATGGAAATGTCATTTTTCCTAAAAATAGATCAAACATTGGTTATTGGGTATTGTTTAAAGTTTAGGTGGTTGTTTTGGGAGTCAAAATAGTTGAATTGTAGGAAGAAATGAAAAAAAAAAAAACAATAACATAAATAAGTTAAAAAAACAATAAAATACAAAATAAATTATCAAAACAAGAGATAACATAAGGAATAAGCTGGCTCTTCCAATTTTTTTGTCGTATTATTGTTCCAAATGGTCTAATGAATATATGTAGTGAAAAAGAATGCTTAAATATGAATAATATAGGATTTATGGGTAAAAATGTGATTTTATGACGTTATTTGCATAAATTACCATAAATATGCAAATGAGGGATTTTTTTCAAAAAATTGAAATTATCATATTGTTCTATACACTTCACTTGACATGCGTGCAAATTTTCGCGGAGATCGGCCGATTCACGGCCGAGATCTTAGGGGGGGCCATAATGCCCCCCCGGCCGTAGTAAGACTTCAAATAGCCCGGCCTTATTAGGGTTAAGCAATCCGTAAATTATCAATTTGTAGCAAGTACCTTGTTTTATTCTTTATAACGTATTTTGTGTCAATGAATTTAATCATTGATTTAGTTTATCATTTTAATTAGGTGATACGTAACGAAGTCTACGTATCACCTATTGATTTCGTCAAGATTTGTATTATTTATTTATTATTCTTCCTCGAATTTGTTCGCAGGATATCTCAAGACTCAATAAAGCCATTGTTATGAATCTTTCACTGATGATAGATCTTAGTCTAACTTAGAACTGCGTGACTTTTCAAAGACTCAAAGTCATCGTGACGTCATCCAGGCGCCATTTTGTAAAAATCAACTTATGATCATATCTTCATAACGGAAAGTAATTTTACATTCATATTTATCAAGATTAAGATCAATATCCGTCGGGTCAATTTGAGGTCAATAAATGCGCGCAAAAATGCACGTACGCGTAGGCGCGCGCGTTAATGCGCCCGTAAAATTTTTAATTGCTCAAAATCGTCTTAAATTTTTTTTGCATACGTTTCAGGCCATTATAAGCATTTCATAAAAAAGTCACGGCCGAACGAAAAATAATTTCTCCGCAAAAGCTTTTGACCGAATATTCCTCATATTTTTCCGGAAAATTTGATACCATGTTTAGCTCTTTATCACTATTAAAAACGGAATGAGCGTCCGTTCAAGATAACCGTCCGTACGCGCGATTTTTGTAATACATTGCATATATGGGCAAAAACATGCCTATAAAAAGTCCATTGGGATGAATAGGGATTGCCAATTTTTTTTTCATATTTAGATAGAGTATGAGTCGGAGGTATGATTTCATATCTCATTTGGCCATTAAGTACATCTTGACGTCATCATAATGGCCTTGGAAGTCAAAAATACAAAATTGCATATTATGACGTCATTGTATTTATGGAAAATATAGTGTATTTCTCTCAATATTCATCGATTCTCTTTGAAATGTCGATATGTTGTAGATAAGGCAATTCTCTACAAGATCACTTTTCACTAAGTTTCATTTTAATGAGGTCATCATAGTACAAAATTCAATTAAAGGCCACATGTCAGAATTTTCGTCATTTGCGTGTTATGTCTATGGAAGGTGAATTTCGTTCACATCATCAATCTACATGGCATTCATCTATGAGCACTATCTATCTTATGTGTGCTCTGTTTTCTCCCAAATTGGGGTATGTTATAGCTGAGACCATGGGCTATAAAAACGGTGCTTTTAGTTTTTTGATCAGATGTTGAGATCATGTCACAATTTTCGGGTGAATGTTTAAATGATGAATATGTCACGTATGTCCTATTTGTAAAACTTAAACGTTAGCAGTGTCCTCGTTTTCAATTTATGTAAGGAAACCCTTATACTTTCTAGACTTAAAATGCATACAATGAGCGTTATAGGGAACATGAGCAATTTTCTACATGAATAATCCACCCTGTAATCATTCTTCATTTCTTTTTCATGACTTGAATAATGACGAACGTCATTCAATATTTGGTAGTAATACTACAGATACTCATACTGATATCAATGATTTAAACTATTTATCCGAAAAAGAAGATGAGTTTCATTTCAGTAGGTTTCTGAACTGTAAATATTATATTGATTAGGATTTTACGACTGAATTCAGTAACATTGACTCTCATTTTAGTATTTTACATTTTAATTCCCGTAGTTTTAACATAAATTGTAATGCTATATCCAATTTCATCTGTACTTTATGTACAGATTTGTCTGAATCTTGGATTAATGACATTACGCAACTTTTATTCAATGTGTCTGGTTATTCATTTATACATTCTAATCGCCAAGTAGGATAGGGTGGAGATGATGGTTTATTGGTCGCTGACAATTTGAATATGAAATACGAAATTATATACTTATATTATACCCATCATACAATTATGAATCACTGTTTATTGAAAGCAACTTGCCGAGACATCAGAATATTAATGTAGGTCTCATATATAGGAAACCTCAATCAAATATCAATGATTTAATCCCTGTCTTTGAAAATGTTTTACAAAAAACTTATACTGAACATAAACAGGTTTATATAATGGGAAAATTTTAACATTGATCTCGTAAAATTTACTGGCAATGCTGTATGTAAGTTCTTGAGCGCAATACATTCAACAAAATATATTCCTTTAATTGATATTAGCCTTCGAGAAAGACTGACAGATCAATATCCCTCATTGATAATATATTTACAAATAATTTTGATCTGTATGATTCTTCTGGTTTGTTTTATAATGATATATTTGGTAATTTCCCAATATTTCAAATAATACAAAAACAGTTTCCTATTTATAACACTCGTATTATCAATGATGTATCTCTTAATGTTTTCAAAGAGGATTTGTTACGTAATGACTGGATAATCGTGTTGCCAATACCAAGTTCTTGTCTATTCTTATTGACGAAAACTTATCCTGGAAAACACATATCTCATATTAATAAGACAGGGTCTAGGAATACTGGTGTCATCACCAAACTCCGCCATACTTTGCCTCAATCTGTTCTCCTTATGTTATACAATACACTTATATTACTGTTTCTTAGTTATTGCAACATTGTTTGGGCAAATGGATGGGTTATGGATGGGTAAAATATTAATATCTTACTCATATTTTATATTAAATCAGAACTAAATAAATCACTATGCACATTTTGTAATATTGATAAAAAGAAGTGTTTTGAGCTTGTTTATAGTATAGGTAAACAGTTTAATCCTCTATCGAAAACCTGAAGGGGACGCTGTGCCACTTTCAATCATGGTCATCATTCTAATATCGTCACATGAGCATACGTATCACCTAATTCGTCTAAGTGACGAATTAAAGTCTAGTGACTTTTGATGTTCTTATAAGTCTCCTTTCTAGTACATGTAGTACCATTGGTTGCAGCTGGGATGAGGGTATCGACTTAAAACTTGCGGTTTTTTTTTTATTTGAGGAGAAATAGATTTAACGGGAAAATGCAATGAATAGCTCGTTCTCATGTACATGAATTTATAGTAATACACACATATATATATATTTATATAAATATACAAAAGATACTTTGAGCATTTTTTTCATCATATTCATATTCATAATATCAGCTGATTTCCAAAATTATCAGTCCATTTCGTCACCTTGATGTAAGGAAATAAAATTATTGTTCCCTTCATTTAAATAGCATTTCATGATATGGTTGCTTGTTGTCGTTATTAAAGTTTCTACCCAACTTTTGTTATAAATGTGTGTGATTTCTAATTGTAGTCAACATGGGCAGTTGAGTACGTTGGCACGCATGATCAGTCGGCGTTCGCCGTGTTCTCGTCCACTCAATCTAAAAGTCCCTATTGCGAAAGAGCAGGTGTGTAAGGGGGTTCCCCCATTTGGATTCCAACCAGCGCTTAATAGTCTGCAAACACAGGCTCTAATGTCCCACTTAGCGTATTTCATTTATATTTTCAAGAGCTTTCAGCTTATGTCTTAACGATTATAGCACAACTAGGCAGAGCAAGCATGCAAGGTCTTTGTTATGTTTATTTATGATGAACCTGTATCGTTAAACAAATGCATAGATCTTTGAATTTCCAATGCAATTTCACTGCAGACCCGTTCTGCAGACTAAATATCAGGGACTTTTAGATTCGCACGAAGACAATGGGGATTGTCACGATCGACGTCCTTTTAATGCACTGCCTTGAATGGACGTCACACGTATCAGTCCACGCAAATCTAAAAGTCCCTATTGCCCCGTTTTGGACAGTGGGGATTTCCCAGGCGCTATTTTGAAATTCCATAGTCAATCTGCGTGTATGAGTCATTTTCTATCAAGTTTTCTACGGTCGTACATGTTAAACTGAACCAACTCTCTAGCAGAACACGAATCTTCGTCACGGAAAAAGTTGAATTCACCAAGTTTGCAAATATCCCTTGATTTCTTGTTGCGGAATTTCAACGGACTGGACCTAAAAACCGACTTCGCCTCAAGGTATGTAGTTTGTTCGGTTACATAAAACATGTTGTTTTTCCGAAGGTACATGCTACCGAAGATACATTTTCCGAAGGATCCTAAATCTTTATATTTATAGTTCGGAAATTTTAATAGACACTTTCATTATATTCCGAAACGAAATAGAGCTACGTTTAGTTTTTCAAAATTGTGGACCTTCTGGATAATAAACCCTGTTTTCTCTTTGGGGGAATTATGCTCATTCACACGATCAAAAGACATACATAGCCTTGCAATTGAATATCAAACCCGATCATGAGACTTTGATATATTATCGTTGGTTATAATACATGGCCTTTGGACAAATAATGTGTTTAATATTGTCATAAAATCATAAAGCATCATTGTGCCAAGGATCAACACGTGGACAAAATACATTAGTAATGATAATGAAAATAATAATGATAATAATAATAGTAACATCGATGATGATGATGATGATGATGATGAGTGATGCTGAAAGGAAGAAGGAGAGAGGGAGGTATTGAAGTTGGACCGCTCCTTCATTTTAACTCTTGGTTTCATTTTATTTCTTCTCTTAATAATAGCCGAGTGGATGATCCAGCCTCATCGACAGTCATAAATATGTCGAGTAAATTAGAAAAGGGTTTCCAACAAGTCTTCGTTCAGCTGTTAAATGGAACAACATCTGCCATTACCATTGCCAAAGATGCACTCCTGATTGACCTCCAAGAGTCGATCCAGACATTGACCAACATTGCACCGTCGCAGCAGAGATTGACCTGCTGCGGGAAGCCCCTCGACGACGGAGCATTGTCCCTGGCGTCGTACATGATCGGATCTCTGTCCACTATCCAACTTCAAGCGAGGCTCCGTGGCGGTTAGATATACCGACACACATAAATGCTGGAAGCAGGGGCAGATCTAGCCTCTTGTCGATAGCGCCAGGGCCATCGACAAGAGGCTGAGCGGATCCAGCCGACGGCAAGGGAGGGGCCAAATAGGGGGCCCAAATTCGTGAGAAAATATTTAGCGGCGAATCAGTCAGCCGGCAAATTAGCGGGGGGGGGGGGGGTAAGGAGCACTGTTTCTTTTTTTTTTGGGGGGGGGGAGAAGAAAAATATGCATCACCACCACTCTTACGAGTTACATGCAGGCCACGTGGAACGTTTTTCAAAGTGGAGTATTAACAATCACGTAGAGCGTAGCGAGCGAAGCCAGTGGAGGGGTCAAGGGGCAGAGCCCCCGGAAGCTCAGGGGTTTTATTAAATTAAGGTCAGATAAGCATATAAGGGCTGGGTCCTTAGAAGGAAAGAGGCTTTTATTAGGCATTAAATTATGGTCAGATGAGCATTCAGGGGTCCGTGTAAGGGTCCCTGGTGGGGTCTAGACCTCCAGCGTACGAAGCTCAGGGCATTATATTACCGTCAGATGAGCATATTTTGAAACCTCATTTTATTTGTGACAGTGGCAGTTCACTCATTCTTGTTTTCTCTCTTTCTTTCTTTTTCTCTTTAACAAACTTTTTTCAAAATGGTGAGAGGCGCTGAAAAAACACACTTTCCCATCCTCTCAAAATATTTCCACGATATACGCGTATCGCTATTATAAAATCCTCCATTGGCATGCAGAGTGATTAGGAATTTTACTTCCTGTGTGCTCTCCTTTTCTTTGAATGAAATATAAATTGTATGTGATTCAATTCAGGTTTTATTTTTATTTTTGGTAAAAAAATACAAACCATTTTTACTCCTTTACTGCTGATTTTTTTTTCGAGGGGGAGGGGGGGTCAAAATGCATTTTGCCCCCCCCCCCCTACTTGCGATGTAACTGTATATATATATTTGAGTTGTATATAGGTTCACCTTTGGGAACAGGTGATGGGTCGTATTCATTGTTTGGTGTTTCATTTTTGTTATTAAGCTAACTGTTTAAAGTCCAACTCGCACACAAGCTGGTAAACATAATGTGCAGTGGTGTTCTTTTTGTGTCGTTATGTTGTGTGACGTTTGTCAATAATTTTACATTAACTTTATATAGGTCTATATTTGAATTCAGTTAGACGGGAAAAATACGTAATTTCCTGGTAGGGGGAGTCTTTCATTGATTTAGTTTCTTGCAATAAGAGCTATGGTATTCAGCTTCAATGTATGTTACTGCATGTGGTTTATTAAGCATTGTAATTTCTAGGAATTCCTATGGCTACAACCAGGGTATGTAAATAATTAGTAAATCACCCTCATCGCTTGAGGCCCTGATATATGCAACGTTTATATGGCAACAAATTTGTTTTTTTATTCTTTATAACGTATTTTATGCCAATGAATTTAATCATTAATTTAGTTTATCATTTTAATGACTTTGGATGTACTTATGTGTCTCATTTCTACTACATGTAATACCATTGGTTGCAGCTTAAATAAATCAGAGGGGTAGGGATGAGGGAACCGACTTAAAACTTGCGTTTTTCTTTCATTTAAGGAGAAATAGATTTAACGGGAAAATGCAATTAATAGCTCGTTCTCATGTACATGAATTTATAGTAATACATATATATATTTATATAAATCTACAGGATATACCTTGAGCATTTTTTCATCATTTTTCATATTCATGATATCAGCTGATTTTCAAAATTATTAGTCCATTTCGTCACCTTGATGTAAGGAAATAAGATTTTTCTGTTCCCTTCTTTTAAATAGCATTCCATGATATGGTTGCTGTTGTAGTTATTACAGTTTCTACCCAACTTGTTTATAATTGTATGTGATATTTTGTCATTACCTGAACTCAGTGTTACCTTTATATAAACTGAATCAGGGAATTAACGGGTTTATTATAAATGCATTCTGTTTTATTGTGCACATCGTATTTTGGGGAAAGAATAGTGCTGGCCCTATATTCTTTGTACGCTGATTAAATGGGATCGTATCGACTTTTCCATGAAATATATATTGTATTAATGTAACTTAGACCACCTTGTAAATATAACTATGCACTTGTGTGTTTGATAAGCGTGTTCATAAGAAAAATATGGTGAAAAGATGAATTCAACTAAATAAAATTCAATCATTGCCACAAATGATTATATTCTATGTCACTCTTTTTCGTCATTGATTTGTAAAAATACACCAAGTTTGCTGCAATAAGGAATGACTAGATAGTGTAAGTTCGATGTGTCTATGTGTGTGGGGGTTTGTAGGGGGTGAAGGTTAGATCGTGGCAGAGCCATTCTGTTTGGTTAACTTGTGTTGAAGTCGCAACATGGCGTATATTCTTTTGTTTTGTACTTACCCGGCAAGGCAGTATATTCGCCATATTGTGCCCAAACTCGAACGGGGTTGGCCAAACTCTCCTTTTCAGTGGCTCTGGGTTATGGGTATGTGCGTTATGATTGAGCTTGGATTGAGGTTAAATAATTGTTCATGTAATGAGACGTGTGTTGATAAACGGTAGACGCAATCTTACGTTCATTAATCATGTTTAATTCATGACCTCCAGTCCTCTGAGAGGAAACAAAATGGCAAGGAAAATGGCTATATTGACAGCTTTGCGTGAGCTGATTAAACCCCTACATGATCATTACATGACTCGGGAAACGGTACCATGAAGAGTAGGTTGGTAACGTTAAATAGTGTGATTGGAATACCCATAGCCATTGATAAATTAACCAAAGACACTCATATAATGAATTTTCAGTTTCCAAAACCGTACTTGAAATCAATTCAAAATTATGTTGACTATTTATCGCTATGTATTTATTTACATTTACTACTTATATAGTGTATATGTTTTTCGATCTAAGTTCCTGAAAAAATAAATACATTTTAGTTTATATACCTGCGAAGATTTTTCTTTTAAATTGACTAAACCGTGCCAAATCAAATTAAAGAACGAATGCCCTTGAACACACTCAAAGAAGTCCAGCTGTAAGGGGACCTATAAAGAAACTAGAGAATTTCAAAATATGTTATCACTTTTAGGGTAGTTTTATACACTTAGCACAAGAAAATATAGTATTACTATTCAGGATAACACTGTATACTTGAACTCAACTGAAATATATATTTTGTTTATAATACAAATTAAATATTTAGACCGTACTGATTTTTTCAGATTTATTTTATTTTCCACTGAGCAATACGTTTAATAAAATTAAAAGAAAATGATATTACAAGGAGCACGGTGATTTCATTTACTTTTGTATTTCATGGAATGTTTCATTAGAAAGAAGAAATTTGTATTTATATATAATGATCATTAGCATGTATACGCCTCCATTAGTGAAAAGATCAATCGCTCTATAAAGGTATTTTCCACACGCAAAAAAGAAGGGAAAGGTCAAGCAATAATATTCGTTCGACTCTGTTACAGATCACGTGTAGAAGCTTCAAATCAGCGGTCGTGTCATTCGACCTAATAAAAACAAATTATGTAGACCTGAATACAAAATCAGAAATATATATTGATAGAACCGCTATAAACAATTTCAAAATCATAAATTTCTAAGCATTAAGAAAACGAAATATGATAATTGTTAATAGTAACATGATGCCAAACACTTTCAAAATATCAACCTAGCATGGGTTCTGTTATCGGAGGGGAGGGGGGACCCTACTAGATCAGTTGGTTTTTGTAATTCTGTTTTTGTAGACGCTGCTCCCTTTTAAGAAATAAAAAGCCTTCGCGTCACCCCGATCCTAAATTCAACACAGAAGATTCACTTTGCTCACTCAGGCACTTGTCATAATACACAATTCTTTTTTGTTATACTTTTTGGCAGGTAATTTGTTTACTTTTTAATTATTCAAACAAATTATATCTCATAGGACCTGATATGGCGGAGATACTCTTTTCATATTCATGCCCATTATACTGATCCTATTTAACATTCATTACTTCAAGAGAATGAACAATTGAATGTCTTTTCTTGCACAATTATCAATACTAATGTTTTACCTTGTTAAAACAATATGAATGTGGTAAATATAACGGAATTATATAGGCACATTAACATTTTACAGAATCAGGGAGATTTACAAACAAGAAACCTTTGGAGTCAATTTCTATTTACAGGTTTAAAACTCAATATGAAATCAAATCGTGATTTATATTTATTATAATCTGTTGTAAGAGGTGCATTCACATTATCTTTGAAGAGCATTTTCGAGCAAACTACAGTCCTTTTCCTTCATCTTTCCCCTCGCTCTCACTTTTTTTGTGGGTCATTCGATTGGGGGGATGTGCCCCCACATGACACCCACCCACCCCCGTAGCTAAGCCACTGCATATGTGCGAACATGACATTTGCATTGATTACGTAATTCGAACCTGATTTCCATAGGCATTACAGTTGTTCAGAATTATTATTGACTCCCAGGTCATTCAACTTGAACTAATATAGATCAATAGTACTGTTTGGTTGTATCCCGTACTCCCACAGTTTCATGCTACCCTTCAAACGCTTTCCACAAAAGACTAATCGACTAGTGCTTGGTAGCCAGCTCCTTTTGTCTTCTAACTTTAGCATCATGGTCTCGACCGAGTCTTTCAGACGGATAAGTATCAGATATGTCCGTGATTCAAGATTTATTAGGTCGCGAATAAAGATCTGTACTGTGTTCCTCATGCCGCCTTCGATGTCGACTTCGTCAGCGGTCGCGACGGCGGAATTATTGTTAGCCGCGTGGTCGGGGGCGATCCGTTGATTTGGTCGATGCCGATGGGTCCCCTTTGAAGAAACCCCTGCTAACTTGGTCCGTACGGACAGGGAACGCGAGGAGACCGACTCTGCTGCAACACGATCCACAGATCCAGAATGCACATCCGTTGTGTCATCATCCTTGATCGCAGATTCGGCCAGCTCCTGCCATCTTTTCATTCTTTCGACGACAGACTTGAGCCTGAAGTTCTGCGGAAGGGTCGTCAAGCCGCCTGGCGGTACCTTGCACTTCCTCTGACAAAGGCAGCACTCGACCATCCATGTCCACCCCTTCATCCCAGAGTACTCTTGCAAGCAAGACAGGCAGAATGTATGTCCACAGGGCAGATCTCTGGCTTCTTGCAAGACACCATGACAAATGGTGCAAGACAAGCATTCCTCAAGCTCGGCATAGATTGTTTTCAAGGCTCCACGGTTAGGCCTTGCCATTTTTTAAACAATGACTGTATGCCCATGTGAGCGATGTGCAGACCGGTGCTTACAGCGAGGAGATGTGAGTTGGTCAAGTGGCACGTTCACTATGTGTTGGTCAGGTCTGCCTTCGATCGCCTACAAAGTGGCACAGGCGACCCCGATTCGAAACTTAAAGGTCGGTCCCCACACGTAAATAATCATATCTGATTGATACACGTTTGTAAAAACTCAATACAACTGTTTCTGAGTGGGCTTGTTTTATTAGGCCAATGATGGGGATTCCCCACGGCTCGGTCGTTTCCACATGTTTATACATGAATACTTCACGTCGAATGGCGCGTAAAAAATTATGACGTGACTGGTGTGATCGGAGCTTGAAACCGTACCTCATAATGATAAAGACTTCATTTTTAGTTGCGACTTGAATCTGATCTTCTTGATAGTGTTGTAGCCATAACTATTATCAGCGGTAAGCATCCAGAGGGGCGTAGGTAATTAGGTGAGCAGGGGGTATATTGCCGTCCCTAATTACAAGGCAAAGAAAAGGAACCCTAAGGCAGAAAGAGAGATAGACTGGAGAGAGAGAGAGAGAGAGAGAGAAAGAGAGAGATATATATACTGGAGAGATGGAGAGAGAGAGAGAGACAGAGAGAGGGGGTGAGTGAGAGAGAAGGAGAGAGAGAGATGGGGTGTGAGAGAGAGAGAGAGAGAGAGAGAGAGAAGAGATAGAGAAAGGGACAAGGGCCGGTACACGAGAACAATTCTGGCCCTCTTCCTGAACCCTCCCCTTTCGGTTAGTTTGCTATACTTCGCCTATACAATAATGTTCATCGCATACCAGCGTGCCTCATTGCAATGATAACAGCGCCCCTCAGATCTCAAGAGAATAGCCCGCTACGCCAGCAGGCGATATACATGTATTGAGTAAACAAAATATGTTTTCTCTATAGTACTCTTTCTCTATCTCTGTCTCTCTAATATTTCTTTCTCACAACCACATTAAACACACTCAACCATTGCGCAACCCAGGCAAATGGCAGCTTGGAATTCCCCAAAAGAGAGCAACGTCGCAAAATCCGTGGGGAAAAAAAGCAGTCCTTTAAGGTGTGTCGATCAGTCGGAGAAGGTCCAATTCTGTAAGACTGAAGACTTCAGCAATAAAGCAACACAAATATCAGCACCACATCGAAAAAATGGAGAGCCACGTGGATTTGAAATCGATGTATGCTGATCTTGTGGAGAACCTGAATTGTGCGATCTGTCAGGACGTACTGAAAGAGGCTAGGGATCTATCATGTGGCCATACCTACTGCCTGGAATGTCTTCAAGAGCTGGTAGCCATGAAGGGTACGTACGTACGTGAGCCATTACAATGATAATGAGGATGATGATGATGTAAATAATGGTGATGATAATGATGGAGGTAATGATGAAGATAATGATCATGATAATAACAATACTCATACCACTACTACTTATACTACTATACAAAATAACAATAATGATAATGAAAGTGATAAGAAGAAGAAGACATAAACAACAAAAATAATAATAATATTATTATTTACATTGTCAGGGGCATCGCTAACGAGGCTTGGGGTCTGTGGCACCCCTAACCCACTCAAAATGATATCATCCTTTTATAATACTGTATGTTCATTATGATTTCAACTTTGTATCTTCTGTTGTCACCTTTATGAATTGTATCCAAATCACTCTCGCTCTAGATAGATAGGCCCTGTTGAAATGCACGGGGCATAATTTGGATTTGTCGTTGTAGATGTGATCTAAATCAAAGGGACAAATGAGTTCTTGTTTGAGACCGCAAATGCCTTTAAAGTGCATGGTTATTGCTCTGATCCTTATTTATGAAATTCCTAGTGCCCTTTTAGGACCAAAAATTGCTATGAAGTTAATTTTACACCCTAAAATTTGTAAAATTTATCTTAAATCCGATTATACCAATTCAGCTCCACTTTTTTTTTACAAATACGGTGAACGTTAATTTAATAATGATAACATTACAAGGGCCGACTGGTTTTGCGTATTATAACGAACACGAAAAAGCCAACATTGGCATTCGCTGGAATAAAACGGCTGGTTCAAAATTATCAAATATTTGTGGGGCCCCACAAATATCTGAAATGATTATATTTATGGATATTTCAGCCGTCTCTGAACTGATTATGATCAAATATAGACTATTTTGTCATTAAAATTGTATGCTTTTTCACTCAGTTTTTCATTATATCGCACAAAAATTATTTTGTGTAGCGCCCTCTATACCAAATCTCAACTAACCCTTTAAAGATACTAAGTCCCTTTTGCAGCCAACATCAAATTCTGTAGAACTTTGCAGGAATTATGAATATTTTATGTATGTCCTATCTGTGAAATTTAAACTTGAGCAGTGTCCTAATATTCAGATTATGCAAGGAAACCCGTTTACTTGCTAGACTTCACTGTCAGACCCTATTGAGTGACTGACTCGCTTTTTTCATCTTTGGTAGAATTTGTAGAATTTTAGAATTTGTAGAATTTTATTGACTCTTTGACCCCCTCTCGGGGTATGAGAGTACAAACAAACATAAAAGTATAAATAAAAATGCATGACTTATGAATACAATTCACATACATTATACATAGATAATGACACAAAGATAAAAACGATAATAGGTATATAGTGTATGAAAGTACAAACATGAACAATGAACCAACTAGTAAACACAAATTATATATAGAAATCTACATGTACATATACATGTACAATGAATGTAGATAGTGACAAACTGACAATAATAAAAGGATAACTATAATGCAGTCTATTTACAAGCTAAATAGTAAACAAAGTAGGCTGTTTCACTATCCTACCGCTACGAGTACGTGTAGGTTCAGCTCTAATTGTACTTCTCGAAATGCTTGAACTATCTTCTTTCTCTGTTTTTTGATTAAATTTCAACATAATAAGGCGGGTAAATCTCGCTAAATTCTTCAACTGAGAAGTGCTTCTAGTATTAAAAAGTTCTGCCATGTGCATAGCACTTGGGAGCTTAGACTTACAACACTTTTTTGATAAATATAAACATCTCTCTCTTTGAAAAAACGGACAAACAAAAATATAGTGAAATTCATCTCCTATATCAGTAGACAGGCAGAGTGTGCACTGCATATCACAATGTGGTGTGTTCGCATCAAACCGACCTTTGTTTACAGGTAATTTATGTGATCTACACCGAAACTTACAGAGAGTAAAAGCATCAGTTTTATTTAGGGTGAGTAAATAGCTTTCAAATATATGGTTGCCTTTAAATATCCTATAATTTGTGCAAATGCGATTTGACCATACTGCATCTCTCCATTCCTGACCAAAAATATCATTTAGTCTCAGTTTTAGCAAAGAATTAATATTTAAGCCAAATCCACTATTTTGGCCTAGCCAAATATTTGATAGACCAGCTTGATTAAATGTGTCTTCAATAAATTTTAACCATGAGGAAGTAAATTCCAAATGTTCATCTTTATGAATGGCAGAAATGAATTTTAAAAGGACATATGAATATTTGCTATCTTTACCTCTCAAAATTCTTGACCAAAAATTAACCATTCTACCCTTCACATGATTCAAAATCAAACCTCGTCCAGTTTCTCCATAAACCATACAGTCTGGAGTATATGAACCTACAGACAGGCGCGTACGCAGGGGGGGTGTTTGGGGGGTTAAACCCCCCCCCCCTTTGGTATTTTTATGTGTATAAACCCCCCTAAAAAACCCTAAAACCCCCCCCTTTGGGATTTTTTTTTTTTTTTTTTTTTTTTTTTAATTATTATTTAAAAAAAAAAAAAAAAAAAAAAAAAAAAAATTCCCATGGATGACCTAAACAAGTGACCTCACCCCCCCCCCCAACGGAGCAACATGTCAAATTTTCAAATTTCGAGACAAAAAAAAAAAAAAAGTGTCCTCTTACCCCCCCCCCGCTTATTCAGCGGCTGGCTGATTCGTTGCGAAATTTTCGGCCCGATTTATAAATGTTAAAACCCCCCCCTTGAAAAAATCCTGCGTACGCGCCTGCCTACAGATAATAACGTTCTGAGGAATTTCCTATGGAAAACTTCAATCTGCTTCAATCGACTTCACTACCATACAATAAGATAGGCAAAATCAAATGGTCAAATAAATGACATTGAATATCAACTGACAACTGCAATTTCTTCGCTTTAGTCAACATACTGTATAACGCTTTTCTAGCCTGCACTATCTGCTTTGCCATTGCCTTTTTGAAAGTACCATTATAATTAAACTGTACTCCGAGATAAGCAAAATCATATACCACATCTATTTTTGCATGACCATACGTAAAATTTGGTAACTTCCTAACTTTCCCTCTGGAAAAAATCATTATTTTAGTTTTACTCGCATTGACTGTTAGGTGCCATGTATTACAATATCCTTGTACTGCATTCAGCGCTACTTGTAATTCGTCAGGGCTTTCTGCCAAAATGATCGTGTCATCAGCGTACAATAAACAAGACAACTTTGAAAAAAGCTCTAATTCGTCACCCTGTAAGGTATTTTGTATTTCTTCATTTAACATTTTCAAGCCAGGATAAATTTTGGCAATATGCTCTTGAAAGTCATTTAAATAAACAGCAAACAGCAATGGCGAAAGGTTTTCACCTTGCCTAACTCCTACGTTACACGAGAAAAATTCAGACATTGCGCCGTTGACAGAAATACAGGACTTCGCACATTTGTACAAGCTTTTAACAACATTTAGGACTTTGCCATTTAGACCTATTTTTAACAATTTAAACCACAAAAACTTTCTATCAATTAAATCAAACGCTTTTTTATAATCTATAAAAGCACAATATAAGCGTTTCCTTTTCTGTAGGTAAAAATCGATAATAGTCTTCAAAACAAACACATGATCAATGGTTGAATATGTTGAACGAAACCCAGCTTGTTCCTCACCTAACATACGATTACTATCAAGAAAGCTAGAAATTCTTTTATTCAAGACTGAGGTAAACAGTTTACCAAGGCAACTTAACAAGGTAATTCCACGATAATTATCTGGATTTGTGTTTTCACCTTTATTCTTAAAAATTGGGATAATCACTCCTATACACCATTCAGAGGGAACGATTCCACTATCTAAAACAATATTGAACAAATCAACAATAACCCTACGCATTTCTAAGGGGCAACTTTTCAAAAATTCATTTCTGATCAAATCTTTACCGCAAGCCTTGGCATTTTTCAATTTATTAACCATTAATTCAACCTCTTCTAATGTGATAGGTTCATTCAAACCATCATTTTGTATCGTCACATTATCAGCATCCAAAGGCATCCTTTCCTCTAAATTATCCTCTGAATTACATACATTTCCTAGAGATTTAAAGTGCTGTACAAGATCACCCAAAGAAACATTAACTGCACTTTTAGTTCGACGACCATTACTGTTTAATAAATCCCAAAAGGCTCTAGGGTTTCCTTGATTTTTCAAGGACCGTAAAGAGGCACTAAAGTCTTTACCATACTTCCTCCTTTTGTACCTTAGCAATTGTTTATATTTCTTACTTGCCAAAAGAAAGTCACTTTGTAAAACATCAATATCTGTTACTTGAACATCTAATCTTCTACCTAGCTGAATTTTCCTGCTTAGCCTATTCCTTAAATTAAGATACTCTTTACGGGCAGCTTCACAATCGGCATCAAACCATAATTGTGATGGCGAATTCACATTATGTTGTTCTTTATGACTCCTTGCTGTATTTGACTGTTTCCACTTACACACACCAATATCTTGTGCAGCCTGTAAAAAAGAGTTACAGATCTCAGAGTAGCAATGATCTACCAATTCCTGACTTACATTTCCATGAATATTTTCCATAATTCCTGACAATTGTAAGGTTAATCTGTGCAGCCTATCAGAGTATTCATTTGCATTTTCACGATCCCACTTAAAAGACATGTACCTGGGCTTAGACAAGTCACAAATGGTATTAACATCATGAATTTCTTGGTTGTGTGTATGATTTGATTGCAAAGTCATAACAATAGGACAATGAACATCCGATAAACACTTATCAAATAAGTCAACCTGGAAGTTTTGTATGTTATAAAACAATTCATGAGAAACAATAGCATAATCAATTGTGCTACAACCCCCATTCTTATTGAAACACGTGAAATTTCCAATACCATTATCATCACCGAGCCGTCCATTGACGATAGCAAGACCTAAAGTTTTACATAATCAATTACATGACTACCATTGTTATTTACCTTAACATCCATATTTTTACGCCTGATGGGCATATATGACTTATCCATACATGTACTAGGTGACAGACTGGAATCATCACAAAAGTTCAAACCAAGTAGGTCAGATACAGCATTATCATCAATATCTAAATAATCAGCAAGTAACCCTGTGCGAGCATTGAAATCCCCAACTAAACAAAATGGAACATTAAATTTACTTTTAATGTTAATAATATCCTGTACCAAACAATCAAAGACCTCATAGTTGTGATAAATTGAGCCTTCGCAGGGTAGATATACTGCACCTAATATAAACTCAAAACCTAAGATTTCTCTTTGAATCTTGACCCAAATAATTGAAGGGGAAATGGTATCACATAACCTTTCTGAATACGCAAAAATATGTTTTTTCATTAATATACACATGCCATGAAACCCTCCTAATCTCTGTTCACTTCTTCTAGACAAACAGTAATACTCAAAATCATGTAAAAAGGAGTTAGACAGATCAATAGAATCAGTTAACGTTTCCGAGAGACAAATAATATCATAAGTTTTCAAATACACATCAATTATACCAGCATTTAGCTTACTGGTCAAACCATTAACATTTAATGCTACAACAGAAAGCAAGATAGGGCTAGTGGTAAGACATGCCAAAAGGGGGTCTTCGTTTCCCTAGCCAGAGACATCAATGAAGAGACCTGAGCTTTTGAGCTTCTCCTCCCCCCATCCTAACTGTTTGAACAGGTCTTCTGGAGAGGAAAGTACATATTTCTTCTGCGGATCCTTCTTTAGAGTGCAGAAGATAATAACATACATAAAATGAGCTGTAAAGGGTACATGAGCATGTGTCTACATCAATAACCCACTTCTTGTAATGGCCAAAATTAAACTGATTGATTCTTTGTACAGCATATTACGTACGACCATTCGGTACAATGGTCTGAAAAATCAGACTATTACTTACTGGCTCTATAGCTCCTAAGTCGTTTCGACAACTAATAGTCGTTATTTTCCCACTTAAAGACATTTTCAAGCCCCCTTTTTCTTAGGGAAGTTCTAAATTAGTATTGTCTTTCAAATGCTGTTGGAATTTGACCTTTTCATTTTTTTTGGCCTGCAAATGGGACATAGTACCTTTAAAGCATGTGTCAGTTATGTCTTTTTACAATGTAAGTGCTCCTCCATTTAAAATAAAAATGGCTTGTTCAGTTTTTGTTATTATTATTTTCATCATTTTGCTTATGCTAGGTTGGACGTCTAACATCAAATGCTGTCTCTGCCAAAAAGAAACCCGTATCCCCTCCTCGGGCTTGAACAGTTTGAAGCAGAACTACAAGCTCAACTGCATCCTTGATGAGCAGGCAGCTATCATGAAGAAAATGGAAGCTTCGCTGCCCGAACAGGCCTCTGCCACACCGAGACAGCAACAGGGAACCACTGAGGCAACGGAAACAGTGCAGGTCTGGGTGCGTGACCTCGAAGGCAAGTCACAATCCATCCATGTTCGATTGTCAGACACGGCAGACGCCCTCAAGCGACAGGTCGAGAAGAAGACTGGCATCCCACCAAATGTACAGCGTCTGATTTATGGGGGCAAGCCGGTGAACGGCTCAACGACTCTGGAGGAGTATGAAATAGGACCACACTCTACCATCGAGCTCGCACTTCCTCTCAAAGGAGGGAACATGACCCATTAAGTCGCAATCTTAGAGATAAGTTCTCAGCATTTCGACTGTGAAGAGAATAATAACATAATGATGTAATGCCAAATTATGTAATCTTTATTGTCCGCATTTTCGAAAGTAACTCGTTTCTTCGTAAGGGAGGTTATATACAATTTTTTAAATGTTATAAATATCAGGTTGTTTTGTTATAGCTTGTCCATTCATAACATTCCTATGTTTTAAAAACTATGATTGCTGGCAATACTTGGCAATAATGCATCATAATTACAGTCGTTCTTTCTGGAACAAGCTGGCTCAAATCTTTGTAACAAATTCATCCGAATTTAAAATTGTCCATATGATTCATGTGTTGGTGTTACCAAAGGGAAGAACTAAAAGATATTTTGGCACTTTCTTATCTGCATTTTCTGCAGATGTGTTAATGTTCCGAAATTATCTGGCTGGGATCGAAGGAGGGAGGAGATACAAGTTAAAGTTCTTCTGACAAAAAAGTACAATCACATGTCGAGGAGCCTTTGATATCTCAATGGGGGCCATGGGTGCACATTCTTAATGTTATACTAAAGGTATATGCCCCTGTGCCATTGACCAACACCCTCCCCCCCCCCCCCACCCCCCCCCCCCCATTCGCCCGGCACTGGTTGATTAGAGGATAATTTAATCAATAAACTCCGTTTGCTCAAACGCGTCATTTTATGTCACATGAACGTTCATCTTTGTATTTATATTTAGATGGGTAGTTGTTGTAGTACTAATTTGTCATAACATTTTATTCGGAGTCAATATTAACCATTCAGCATTATGCAAACTTCGTTTAAATGCGAAAAGAAATTTCGACTTATTTTCCTCCAAGTATTATCAAATTTTAACACTACTGGCATTATGGCTGTCTGATCAAACATTAGATATGTGCCCCCCGATGCCGAAACGTATCTACGTAACTGTACAAGCAAGGTAACAAGGCGATCTAACGATAGGCATCTATTACATTTTACGCAATTTCTAAGCATTTACATTTAGCGAAAATCGCAAGGGAGCAATGGATTCGATCTGTACAGTTTTAATTGTTTAACATCAGTAATTGACTTGCTTCCACAAGTCTTGATGGTGGGGTTCGAAATTAAGGACAACTCTAAATAAATACAGCCGGACAGGTTATCCAAAAATTAAGACTTTTTCCCGAAAGTTGAACCGTATCAAATATCTTTTAACATTTCAGTATTGGAACGCAATATTTATCAAGAGGCTTATGTTACAGGTAGCGAAGCAATCAAATAACATCCATGGTCAATTGTGTTAATCCTTTAAAAAAGTTTTTATATCCTATATTACGGCGGCAATTTATGAGCTCCTACAATAATGCAAAAATAAACTGACTTTTCTTTAAAATCATCTAAACTTGTCATCCTTTGGTAGAATACAATGAAGGGCAATTTTTTGCAACCTGAAAACTAAATGGAGAGAAATTGTCAGAGAAGAGTGGAATAGAATGAATGAGAAAGAAAGAGAAAAGAAAGATGACAGAGGAAAAGAATTTGGAGGAGAGAAAGGATGAGAGTAAGCGAACTTCACAGATATATACGTACACGCAAGATGATTTATTAGAAAGAAATATATATTCTAAATTCTACATTCGTTTGATTTTCAGAATTTACAAACTGTATTTTACATAGACTGACATATTACGGGACTCGACGATTACTTTTATGGACAATAAATATGGTATCTCATTGAGTTCATTTCCTTGAGTTATTTTCATGAAAGTCCTTGCGATCAATCACATTTTAGATTATTAATTTCATTTAAAATATTTTGTAGAAGATGGCGGAGAAGAAGCTGGGAATCCCGAGTAGTAGTTCACATTGATTTTGATTTTTGATTTGATTTATTTATTTCTGTTTGATTTTCTTTTTCTTTCGCATTTTTACAAATATATAACAAACAAAATATTGCAAATTTTACAGTTTCGTTTTCCTGCCTCCCACAGCCTCCTAGCTGATGTGCGCCCAGACTGATTTTTTTCTCTCACTCTCCAATCTCCCCCTCCTCCCGCCCGCCCCTCCTCCCGCCCGTCCTCCCTACTCCCCGGACGCGTCATTTTTTTCTGCGGCACAGATTGGGGCTTTTTTTTTTAAAAAGAGGTCTTGATTTAACCCTAACCCTAACCCTAAACTTTTCCATAGGCTCAACACGCACCTAACCCCAATCTGTGCCGCAGAAATAAATAACGCTCCCCGGACCCATGACTGTCAGAAGCGTGCGGTGGGACAATGAGGCCTACACAAAAGAGATGTTGTATTACCCTTTAGGTGCCAAAACATGGTTCGGTCGGTCGGAATTTTGTTTGTTGGTCCCTCTTTGGGCTGATATTCCTCAGTTTTGAATGCTGTAATACATATGTTGTTATTCATTAAACATCTTTTATTTTTTGACCGTTTAAAAAAATTAAAAATTAAAAAGCCGACCGTAGATTTCAAGATTTTGGGGTCGCAAAGGGCAATACAACATCTTTTTTCGTTTAGGCCTGATCGCTAGGAAGCATTGTCTATATATACTTACTTTTTATGGAAAAGGGGTTGTGGTGGCCGATTTTCTCGGTACTAGATCCAATTTATTCACATATTCATTTGAAAGCCTCAATTTAATAATTCCTTTTTCTGATGTTTTTTCTCCATATCTCCCTCGACCTCTGTCTTTCTTTCTCTCTTTCTTTCTCCTTTTCTTTCTCTCTCTCTCTCTCTCTCTCTCTCTCTCTCAATTGAGCCCTTTGTACTTTTTAATGGACTTTTTTTTTATCCACTTTACTTATTTTGTCCAAGGATTATTTAACCTGTCTGAAAAATAATCGCCTGAGAGGCAATTCCATGGTATACCCGTAATAAATCATGTTCGTAATACATAATACTTAAATTTCCTGTTTAAATTAAAAAGCGGATGGACAAAACTATCTAGAAAACGCGTTACCTTGATTTTTTTCGAAAGGGCTTGCAATTGTCGTTTTCCCAGGTAGTAAAATATGAAAGATTACGCAATACAGGCAGATGCAGCTTGAAAACTTTCCAAAAGAGAGCAATGTTGCAAAATTCGTGGGTAAAACACACTATTGGCGATCGAGCTCTTACTTTAGTGAAGAAGCAGGCTCATATTGTGGTGTTTAGATCAGTCAGAGAAGGTCGATTCTGGAAGACTGAAGACTCCAGCAATATAACTAAATTTGTGTTTATATCATCGATTGCCACAACGACAATGGAGAGTCCAACCTGGTCTCGAAGCTATAATGACATATACTCGCATTCTACCATTCGCCTTAAAATGACTATTTATATCATTCTAAGGGGCCATATAGCGCCGTGGTTTTTAGGAAAAACAGTATATCGGGGTCAGGGGGTCAGTAGGCGTGGCTTTTGCAGAGATGCATGTGCGACCACTAGGATGTTCGCCCACTACCCCACCCCCAAAAAGTCAGACGTCGACTGGCTTATAGCCTTATTACAGGCCCGCTTGAAATGTATTATTATCTATCTAGTGAGGTAGCTGTGGCGGATCCATGGATCGAGGAGGGGGGGGGGGGGGGGGGGGGGGAGGGGGATCTTTAGGGGAGGTGGTTTTGCTAGAAAATTCTCTGAAAACAAACAAACGAAATCAGCAACAACGGCATGATAGGAAAGGGATTGCTTTTTAGTAGTGCATTCTGCAAAGCCTTGGGAACGGTATGTTAATTAATTTCGGGTCTGGGTTATAAATAGGCTAGTTTTAGAAAGTAGAGTGCATTACTATACCCTACTTTTTTAAATGTATAATAAGTAGAACCTCATGATTTTGATGATCTTAACAATCAACAATGAAATCGGAAAAAACAAATTTTAACACAAATAATAATCGTGGGGGGGGGGGGGGAGGGGGATCTTTAGGGGAGGTGGTTTTGCTTGAAAATTCTCTGAAAACAAACAAACAAAATCAACAACAACGGCATGATAGGAAAGGATTGCTTTTTAGTAGTGCATATTCTGCAAAGCCTTGGGAACGGTTAATTAATTTCGGGTCTGGGTTATAAAAACGCTAGTTTTAGAAAGTAGAGTGCATTACTATACCCTACTTTTTAGAACCTCACGATTTTGATGATCTTAACAATCAACAATGAAATCGGAAAAACAAAATTTAACACAAATAATAATCGTAACCACTAATACAATAATAACAATAAGTTTAATGATTATATTGACAATAATCTTGTTGATAATAATGCTATAAAATGAGAATAACACTAATTATATATTTTTGTTTACTAATGATAAAAGTAATTGTTGTTATTATAGTACAAATTAAAATGAAATCATGATCATAACGATGATGTTAATGATAATAAAAGTGGTAATGTTAATAAACAACAACAAAATCGTAGTAAACAACACCAATAATAATTAATGATATGGTGATGATGATATGATAATAATAATCTCAACATACAATGTAGTATGACAAAAGTAATGATAATAATAATTATAATAATGATATAATAATAAAGATAATTACTAAAGACAATAATGATATTAATCATCATCATAAACATCATCATCATCATAATTCCTCACCTATGTAAAAGGAATGAAGGAATTACATTTGTCTTTATTTGATTTAAATGATTTATATTAGTAAATAAGGCCTACATCTTAATCATTAGCGATCTCATATATGTTTATTTCTACTTACAATCTTGTTAATGTTATGTATTGTTATTTACGTCTTTAGCCCCTATATAGCCTCTATATTTAAGTCACGTTAATGGTTTTCCATAGATTCATAATGATGATCTGCATATCAACGTGAATCATCATTGAACTGACTTATTTGGAGCAGTTCAAGGTGGCTCTTGAAACAATTTAGTTCCCTTTTCAGGAACTGTACCGCATAGAGATGTGCTTTACCCTCATATAGATGCTGAACAGGCGTTGATGAGTATTACCGTAGAAGTAGAAGAACTAAATGATAAAACAAGCGAGTGAATAATCGGGTCTGGAAATTCAGACTAAATTGACCAGTATTCCCAGAAAAGCACATCGACGACGTACGTGCAAACAAAATATATGCCTAGCATGGCTAGCTAGCTAGCTACACTCGACTCCAGGCAGGAAGTTAACGGGTATGTCGGCGTCGGAGCTTCCTGGAGTTAGCCTACTTCTAGCGTCAGCTGGACGTCCACTGTATACATCCCTAGCTGCCCTGTTTCGAGTTCAAAATCTCAAAAATAACTTAGTGAGTATAAATATACATATCGAGTACACATCTTTTTGCTGGAGTATGTTCATATTCGGGTAGAAAACCATGTAGAAAATAACTAGAAAGCCGTGCGTATGTCATGGCGCATGGCCGTAGATCTACGTTGAATTAACTGAGCTGATGATGAAGCGAGCGCGAGGCTGAGGTAAACATGAATTAGGATGAGCACAGATAGATGATACATATTTGATAGATCATCACATCATGATCATCAAAACATTCAGATCAGTCTACTGTCTAGTATATTTATTACCACTATCATATTTTTAAAATGTTGTTTTATGGATTGAAACGTTAGATTTTGTATTAGTTTGTTGGCTCAGTCAGTAGAGCGTCCGCCTCACAACCAGGAGGTCGTGGGTTCGAACCCCGGCCGCGTCATACCAATTAAACAAAGACGTTAAAAGACGGGAGTTGCTGCTACCTTGTTTGGCGTTCAACAATAAGGGATAGAGCAACGTTGATTTGGCGCTGCTCAGTGGCTGCCGGGCTCACGATCAATTGGGCAAAAAGAATTTCCATTTTCGGTTTAACTTAATAAAATTTGGAGTGGACTTTAAAGGCACACTGTCCTACTTGTAGCTACTTGCTCCCTCTATATAGAAAACTTCCCAAATCGGTGCCTGTTGGTCCCCCATGATCCTCTTTTTCTTATGTTAAATGAGAGCTGAGTTAATGAGATAGCCACCTGTCACGGTGACCTCGTTGGCTCGCTGTGTCGTCTAATCCCTTCTAGCTGCAGTAGTAACGCCTACCTTTAAAAGATTATTATTATTATTATTATTATTATTATTATTATTATTATATATAATTGATGCCCCTTCCCAGAATCGTGACATACATAGTAGCTGAATACGAGAAGGAAGAAACACAAAATTGAACTGTTAGCCTGACTGAGGAGGGGGGGGGGGGGGGGGGGGGGGGTACTCACATAAGACATACAGGGGTTTGCGCTCTAATGGGTAACTTTTTCACAAAAAACCCTTGACATGGGTCCCATTTTAACAAAACTAAACCCGTAAATATGGGTCCGCTTTTTCAAAATTTCAAAATTTTAGAAATTTGTCCAGGTGTTTGCCATGCGAACACCCAAATATTTAGAAAAATGGGCTTTACTCTAGAAAAATCCGCCAAAATGGCCCTTTAAAAAGGGTAGGGGTTTCGAGGCTTCAGCGGCACACCCCCGTCAAAACCAAATATAAGTACCCCTTCCCCCCAGGGTCATGAACGATATGATACATTTTTTTTTGGAACTTAATTGTTTGTTAACAATACAACACTGTGATGTGTACGCTTTTGAGAAAGAAATTCATGCACGGGTATGCAGCCAACTATTGGTCACTTAATTGACTTACTGCAAAAGAGGCAGTTTCTGAAAAGGCGTACAATTTAGATCAATAGTGTATTCACTATTCAAACAGTTTGCACCTTAAATAGGTTTTAGTGTAGCAACAAGTAGACCAAAATTCAATCTATTTTATTTGAGGATCTATTTTTGGAGGAGAGCGTCGATCAAAAGACAAATACTTTTCAAAAACTCCTCAAAGCAGACAGATACTGCACCTCTTACACTGCATTAGCTGGCCCCATCTTGCCTATCATCAACCAACTATACCGGTATTCATGTAGCCATGCACCCAGAAAAATACCTGTGCCTCAAAAATGCCTTCAATGTATGCTACATACAGTATGCTACATCACTTTAACAAATGTATTCATCCATTGACTGAGAGTACTTGTATTTTGAAAAAAGGTAGGGGCAACTGCATGTGTCTCTAACTATGCTACGAATGTACCTGTTTTTCAACAACGATTTTGACATTGTAGACTCTCATGGAGCTTCTGACTCTTCTTCTGGAATGCAGGAAATGTAGGATAAACAATAAAACAATGCATGTGGAAGTTTCATACAAAAATCAATCTAAATAGAATTTAGACAAATTCCTTTACTAAATTTGTAATCCCAAATCAAATAAGTGGGTAATGTATTGATAGCATGTCAAAAATAAATTGTACCGGTTGATTTTGCATTTTTGTTCATTGAATTTCTTTCCTTATTTTTAATTCAATTTTGCTTTTTCTGTTTACTCTCGATATAGATGCCTGTCTAAAATGCTTGGAACATCTTGGAACCGAGAAAGATCTCAGAAGAAAACTTCACACAAAATCAAGCCTCACTGCTCTAAGAAACAAGCTTTAAATAACAAAACGTGAGTTCAGGTTCTTGTAATAATGAGAATAAAAAAATACAGAAGTGTTAAGATCTTTAACCACTTATTACAATAATACATGTATGCAAAAGAAACAAAAAATTAACATACATGCATGGAACAGGAAAATCATAACAAGAACTCCATATTGTATATAAATATCTATCAAAATGTTGAACATAACATACTGAATTTCAGTTCATTAGTGGGAATTAAATCCTATGACTGAAGTGTGCTGTTTGTTAAGGCCGGCCACCTTGACTCTTTTAAGTAATTTCTTTGCTTTTAGTTGATGAGTAGTGGAGTAAGGACAATAAGCTGATGTGAAGTGCCTGAATCCTCATTGAGAAGAGGTGTAAAAAAATGTTAAAATGTACCTTCTCAATTTCCTTACCGGTACTCCAATAGTGGCAAACCATTACCCCAAATAATTAATTCAACATGACTGTATTATACCCCTTTCAAACTGGCTTCTATCGGAGTGACACCGATTTAAATACCGATATAATTTGCCTTATGTAAACAAAGGTATAACCGCCGCTTTACCTGCTGTCCCTTTCATACTGCCGGTGAAATTCACTCGCTGTGGCAAGCCCTGGCTGGAAGTTTATTATGATTATTGCGCAATGTGGAAATTCAGTGAAAAAGAAACAACTTGTGCGCGATGCGATAAACAAAAATCTGTTGTACTTTCATTATATTTGTTAGTAATCAGTTTTAAATATTGTTCTGTTCACCATTTGGTCTAATAAATATATAATTTTTAATAAATATATTATCATAACGATGTATATTAATGTTGTTTTTTACAAGCTTATCATTTATGTAAAATACAAATAAAATGAATCAATTTAAGCCCGCGCCCCATCTAGCTAGCATGCAGCATGTTCAACAAAATGTCAACAAACACAGCTGGTTACGAAAAAGCACGCGTAATACACCGGACCTTTGACCATTTTCATCAGTGTTTTAATCGCTTTTTTCTCCCGAACCAATTCACAGTGGCAGTTTCATCGGTGTCATACCGATAGAAAGAAAATTTCTCCTGCTCTTGAGCAGGAGAATTTAATCGTCTATTTATCTTCTGTTCATCGGCTATTCTATCGGCTTTTTCTCCTCTGTACCATTCATAGTGGCCGTTTCATCAGATGCGTCCAGATGCATCCGATGAAAACCAGGCCAGTTTGAAAGGGGTATTAGGTTTTAACCAGAAAAAGAGAACGATTATTTCATTATTGATGGTGGAAAATAATGCTATTCTTGTATCATGCTAAAATTCAAGTTTAAATAGTTATGGATATACGTAGATCTGTTAGACTGACAGAATGAGGAACCAATTGTCTTTAGTATTTTAGAACCAAACACTGCCTTCTGCATGATTGTATGTTTGATATTTTACCTGATTGATTCCTACTGTTTGTCTTTTCTTATTTTCCCCACAATATTGTTTTGTAGGTAAAGGAGCTGTGAGCCAGCCACAATTATCACATGTGTGTGCTTAATTTCTCAGAGAAGTGAAAAGGAAGAGAGTAAGCACATATGCTAAAAAGGGAAAATCTCTTGCTTTTGGGGAGAAGAGCTTAACATCCTTTATGAAACCCGTTTCTGAATCCATAAGAACAGGTAAAGCGTCACATTTATATCTTAAGATAGCTTTGAGCATTTTCATTGACTTTTATTATCTATCAGAGACATATGTCAGACATAAATACTTAAATATTTTAAAATTATTGAGGAATAGTTGAATAAATGACCCAAATGTACATCATAATGTCTCCTAGCACTAATAAGTGTCAAATCCTTCTTCCTTCAGTCCATCTATACCTCTGCCATATTGTTATTTTACTCACAAACCATGCAAGGTCCGATTTCCACACTATTCATCACAACAAAGGCATAATTGGATCAAGATGAAAGGATTTTGTTTAATCCATAAAGGACATAAAGGGATATTCTTTACTGAAAAACATCAGAGATTTTTGTATGCAACATTTAACATTTTTAGACATTCATACTACTTGTATGACATAATTTAATTATTTAAAAAAATAAGTACACATGTATTTGTATTCAGATTGATTGTCAATTAAATCCTCAAGATAATCAATCTGTATACATGTGTCATCATTGGTCAACAATCAACATGAAGTCAACAGATAATAATAATACAGATTCTGCTTCGGAGGCATTGTGATGTCAATGAATATGGTCAACCATTTAGCCACATGGTCGAGCTATGAATGCAGTAAAAAATATGTTTAGATTCACATTAATTCATATTTTGATAAAACATTTGCATTATTCTTACCATTCTGTGGGGACTTTTAATTAGTATAATCCTTTTGCTATATGCGGTTTTTATTTATTCACTGTTCAATCTTTTCAGATCAAGTACACCTTGACGGGCCTGAGGGTTTAGAAGGAGATACAAGTTCCACAAGTGGCACCCTTAAGTGGCAGGAAAGTGCATGGACATCTATTGAAGGCTATACACTTGGTCCCGGAATGGTCGCCTCTGCAAATATGTTCACAAAAACTCTGAGATCTGGGAACAATTCATACATCTTTAAGGCCTTAGACCCAGACAGAATGTATGAAGCCAAATTGTCAAACTATGATGATGTTGGTAGCTCACTACCAAACCTTATTGAAAACAAAACAGGTGGGTAATATTAATTCAATTTGAAAATGTCAGCAAACAATGAGAAGTGATAAGCAATGAATGGATAGGTAAAGGGGATCAATTTGGTATGGCAATTAATGTCTCCAAGACTAAGACCATGGTGGTGTCGTGGAAGAAGGAAGTCCCCTGTGTTAGCATTCAAATCAATGATATATTAATAGAACAAGTAAACAAGTTTGTATATATTGGGCAGACAGTCACAGAGGATGGAAAATGTAACAATCCAATAAAACGGAGGATTGAAATTGCAAGATCAGTCTTCATGAAAATGGAAAAGATATTATGTTGTAGGAAGATAAACTTTGAGCTGAGATGCAGAATCTGTAGATGCTACATACTCTGGAGTCGAGACATGGACTCGATGCAAAGAAACAAAACGAAAGTTAGAAGCATTTGAAATGTGTTTCCGCAGAATGCTAAAAATCAGCTGGGTGATGAAAATTAGCAACAAAGCAGTCCTGAACAAAGCTAACGAAGAGAGAGAACTGATTAACGCAGTGCAGAAGAGAAAACTAGTGTGTGTTGGTCATGTAATGAGAGGAGGTGGATTGCAGAAGATCTAGCTGGAAGGAATGGTGTAGGGTAAACGAGAAATAAGGGGTAGACAGCGAATCACTTGGTTTGATGATGTCAAGAAATGGATTGGTCTTAACTACGGAGAGGTTAGAACAAGGGTTCATGACAGAAAACGATGGAGATGCATAGCCACCAACCCCTTCCGAAGGGACGGCACTAGATGATGATGATGATGAATCTCAACAGTACTTTTTTTCTGCACCTGAGAAAATGATATAATGTTGATCTAAAGACATGTGCATGAATTTTTATGTCTTTCTGACAAGCAAATTTAAAGGGGGGAAGAAATGAAATTCTAATCAGATTCAGCTTAGTCGGATGGCGAAATTGGTCATAGTCAGTATTATGTACAAATGAATACAATTAAGGTAATCTCAAAGTATGAAGTGCTATATGAATAGGATAGGATCTTAGTTTCTGCATAATCTTTGCAAGTAGAGTGACATGAAAATGATCTTTGATCTTGTGGTTTCTATACACAGAATATGAATCTTTAATATTTGTTTGTTTGTTTTTTGTCTTTTAAATCCAATTAAAGGTGAATTAGGCAAATGACTTTTGGTTTAATTTCCTCAAACTAATCTAAAGCTACTCCCTCCTGAAATGCGCCAACAGCTATTTCACTTATTGATTAGAAATGCTAATCCCCCCTGATACCTACGCTATAGCAAGCAAAACAAAACAAAATCATGTATAATAATTTTGCACTTTGGCGAACTTAATAACCTTGTCAATGCCATAATATACATGTACGGTACCCCGAATTGTGAATTCCACTGTTTGTGTGTTTTCTTTCAGTTTTTATTCCATCATAAAGTACCATATAATGTCATTTAGACACATTGAAATTTGCAGAGTTGTATCTAAATTTATCCTCAGTAGATTGAAATGAAGAAGATGAAAAAAGGGGGAAAAATGGAAAATGTTCATGTAATTGTTATTGCTATGGCCAGTAAAAAAGACTCTTGCCTTTCATTTTGTCCTCAGGGGGAGGGGGGGGGGGGGCCTTTTCTTTGCAATTCGTTAATACATCTATGGCAATGTAATAATTTAACCATCTGTTCCTATGAAATCTGAGAGAAATATTTTGTTTTGTTAGGCATACTAGTTCCAAGACATTTCAGATTCCTTTGCCGTCCAAGCGCCAAGATGTTTGATAGTGCTTTAGACTTAACTTAGTGAAATAATAGTTATTGATATTTAGTAATGTCAGTTCTTTGTTTAAAATTACACACAGAAAGAATGGCAATGAGCGACCCCAGGATGCAGACTTTGAGGCCACAAGAACCAGGATAGATGTCCCCCATAATCCACCTTCACATGTGCTCTCCAAATGATCAGCAACCTCAAAGCTCCACGCAGATTACTGAAGGAATAAATGAAGTAGGCAACTCTTATGATCAGAGAAAAATCACCACAGTATCCCAAGTACAGACCAAACACATTTTCCACGATCTTCAGCAAGCCCAGTCAGTCACCATCTACAGGGAATCTGCTGCAGCTAACAGCAGTGGCAAGCTGACTATTACACCTACCAGAGATGCCGTTACTCACACAGCAGGTAATTATAATCTGTAATGTACATACATGGTTAAAAAACAAGAATTAAACTTAGCATCTTTGATTTTTATCTGTTTGGTGAAAGTACCATGTTCTCTAAAGTGTTGCTTTTATAGGAGTAAGTTCTGTTCAAATGAAAATATAATGATGATTTTTATAATAATAATGACTATAATAATAATGATAATAGTAATAATAATAATAATAATAATAATAATAATGATAATGATAAGGAACTTAAGGAAGTATATATTAAGTGGCATTCCATTATGCAAACAGCTAAAGGCACTGGAAGAGTACAGGGAACTTCAGTTGAATGCAAGTTTTAGATTCAGAGTACAAACCAAAATAATCTTAAGTATGTCTAAATCAGGAAATGAGAAGTTGTGATAAAGATACATTTGCATTTTGGTGATATACAAGAAGTCATTACAAAAAGTTGTTGCAATGCATGATCCACATTTAAACATATAAAGGCAATCTAACTTATTTCCTTCAAGTTGACACAGTGGTGTTTGACATTTTAAATAAACAACTGAGAGAGAGAGAGAGAGAGAGAGACCGACAGAGAAAGGAGATAATGAGAGAGAGAGAGAGAGAGACAGAGAGAGATGGGGAGAGACTGAGACAGACAGAGGGGGAGGGATGTTTGAAATTGGACCTTTCCAATACATGGTGAATTACACTCTACATTAACCTTCCATTATGAACTCATTTGCTCTTCATGTGATCTTTTTTTTTGAGGTCTCACTTGATCATTTAATTATATTTATACATTCAGCAGATGAAGAAGCTGATGATCAGATGAAACTGATTGACAATGGAGGTGTGGAACGTATTGGTTCATATGCAACACTCATCAAGTTAGACAGGATTATTAAAATATGCTCATGCTCATACCATACCCTTTTAGCAGTTCCTCCATACATGACAAACAGTTGTTATTGTTTTCTTACGTTCCTGAAGCATTAATTGCGTAAGAAACTGGATCCTTAAGACTTCTATTAAAGGAAGCCAAAATTCTGGGCAAAATTCTGAGATTATCCATCATTACAGAAAGCTTGAAACGATCAGGGAGAGTGTCATTAAAGAGATGGTTTATTGATTTCAAACTTGACTGAATTTGGTATCATTGCAATCGAAAAATTACACTGAGTAAAATCATTTCATTTGTGTAACTTGTACATTCGAGCGAAATTTATAAAAGTCGACTGAACTTGACGAAAAATCAACCCACTCAACGCCCCCAAAACATCGTAAGTCAGCTGATTTTTGAAGTGACATCACAATATGAACAGCGGGCCGCTCAGCTGAAATGATTGACGACGGTGCGAGATGCAGTTTGCGTGCTATTCACATGTATTGCATTGACTCTCGAGTACCGTACCCATTTATACCTAACGCTGTTTACCTTCATCAAAAACCCCTGGAAATATGGATATGGACGAAAACATACTTGAGTATACTCCAGAAGGCTCCTCCATGGCATGGTTTTGGTTCTTAATCTGACGTTAGTCTAAAAAATGGTATATAACTTCCAAAAAGCGAGTGAATGTATCGTCGATGTAGCGTTCAAGTTTCCCGTAGCTGGTAGCTGTGCGTGCATACTCTGTGCATGTACTATGTGTGCAATACACTGACCTCTATATGCGTGCATCACATCTAGTGCAGCTTGCTAGCCAGCCTATAGGCCGTAGCCCGGCGCTCGAGCTAGCCGTGAATCGCGAACCGGACCGATCTGTTTCTCTCGGTTTATCAGGTCCTATACGACTTAATTTATCAAAAATGTAAATTAATCAGCCTAACCAGACATGTAATAAATATATGGACAATTCTATGTAAATTTGTCGCCCATTTTACTCCAAAAGAGTCGTTAGGTCAGCATGCAAAATGTCCTTTGCCTTCCCAGATCAGACACATACACGCTGAAGTGCCCTCAGAATATGTGATTATTTTTCCGATTTTTATGCTCAAATGTGACGGAAAAAAATATAAAAATCAAACAAGCATTTGTAGAAAGTATCATTTATTCAGTGTATCCCATTAAAAATGAAAAAAAAGGAGGAAATATCACCACTGGCGGTAAATATACAAACAACGTTAACCCATATCTGAAAATTGCAATGGGTATCCAACATTGTCCCGAATGTGTGATGTAGGTTGTTCATATTGTGACGTCATCGTTTCGCATGTAAAATAACGCGGTCAATTCACTTAGTGACTGGGTTCAGGAAAGGGTAACAAAATTGCATTTAATTTATTCCTCACAACAGTGAGGGCTTCAAAAGTACTTTGCTCATTTTGTTAATGTTCTCAGCAATCTGTAGAGGTGTAATTTGCCTATTTTCCACATTTCAATGAACCATCTCTTTAATGACATTCTCCCCGAAACATTATAGCATTCTTGTTTTGTCTTAATCGTCAGTACATTTCCAAATACTTATGGTCATGCCTGAAAGAAAAGAAAAAAGGGTGATGGAGTAGGCCATTATATATCATACATATCCAGTACATATATATTATATCAAACACTCAAAGTAAAGACAATTTTTATTTATCATTATTAATATTTTGTTAGGTTTACTGTAACTTTTTTGCAATATAAGGCCACCAAATCTGTCGCACAAGGCAGAGGTGCAAGCGAGGGCATATTCATATCTTTTTTTTTATATCATATGGAATGTTTCAAAATTCCTGTAAAAATTTTGTAATTCAATGGATGACATGATTTCAGGTTGGAATATGCAGCTAAGGCTTTCATCTTGTAAGGTGATTTTTTTTTGCAAGACAAAATAGATCTTTAAATTCATATTATTAACTAAAAACTAGTATCAAATTGATCATATCTGCACTGTACATTCCTATACATGTTACTGATTAGCAACGATTGAAGGGAAATTGTTTAAACATTATTTTTTCAAACTTAAAATGCATTTGGATCTGCTTGCACTGGTCATGATAAATATATTTACCCTAATGTTACTTACATTTAGACTGTTCTTTCCTTTCTACAGTAAAGGAGAAACTATTTAATACGAACATTACATATGGTACTTATACTCCTGAAATTCAAGTTAAGTGTGTAATTATCAAATGTTCATGAATTATTTACATTTTAACAAAAGTCAGTACAATTCCATGTGTTTTTGTGTCAATTTTGTATACATGTGTAGTGTTATTGATTAATTTGTGATCACTTCCATGTCATCATCCCTTTCCAGCATTGCAGACGTTCCAATCCATATATATTTTCCTTATCTTTAGAAAAAGACTATCAAAAAATATTTTAATGATTAAATGACTCTAATTCATTTGTAGCTGGAAGCCTCACTTTAGTGATACTGAGGACTAGAGAAAATGCATCTATTATATATACAACATTACATACTTATACTCCTGAAATTCCCCTGAAATTCACTACTAGAGTTGCACTTTTGCATGTCTTGATCAGTGTTGGGTAAGGTCGTGGATGGGAGATTATGAGGTCAAGGTGGGAATGCATATGTATAAGGGGCATACCATTCAACAAAAGAAAACAATAAATCAACACCAAACAATTGAATAAAACAGTACATTGTCGTTATGAGCCCACCAGTGCAATGTACCTGTTTGTTCTTAGGAATATACACAAGGTAACATACAAATCGAGGGAGAATATCAAGTTTATAATAATTATTTAAAAAAGACAAGGGGCTTTAATAAGAGCTCAATTTGATTACTACAATTACCAAAGTACAATGGATTATAAGTGTGAAGTAGGCTGATCATATAAAAGTTTATGTATTCTTTAATTATGTTTTGCTTCAAATTTATTATACATGTATTTCATTATCTTATTCTTTGTTTACTTGTTTGTTTGTTGTTTTCTTCAATGGTTGCATAATGCATATCATTAATTTTCCTGTACACGATGTGCGACATAGAAGGAATGTGGCTGTTATGTGGTTACAGTACATCAATAATGCTCACTTGTGAAAAACTTGAGAAATGGGAAGTATATCACTGCGGACGTAACTTACAATTTTAATTTTATTAACTCAGACTATATCTTCCAATGCAGTCTTTAACCCACTGTTTTAACTACCAAACGTGCAATTCACAGTGATTGACTGTGTTCGTCACTGTGGGTTCCAGTTTTACCGGGTATTTAGCTAGTTTGTGCTTGCAGACTAGTATTTAGCACAGCCAGACTGACAGAGCTAAGCTCTGCTCAAGCCTTTAGTAATCGTGATGAATTTTCAAATTATAGTCTGTACCTGCAGACTATCAAAATGCTTGGATTAATAATGCATCATTTAGTGGTAATGCAACTTTAAAAACACAAACGCAGACAAACAAGTACAATTTAAAAAAATGCTTTTTACATGAATCAATGCTTACTTTCAAAGAGTATGTGTGCATTGACAAATCTTGGTTATTCATTTAACTGGTTCCTCATTCGTATATATATTTGTATTTGTATGTTTATCTTTCGTTATGTTATTTGTATGTTCTTTACTTATCTGTAAATATCAATGTTATAATCAAGTATGTTTTTATATGACAAATGAAATAAAATGAAATGAAATGAAAACTAGCAAACTCATAAAAACTAATCACAAATTCAGAAACTTTCCATAATGGCCTTCATATTAATGTTATATTATTACTGATTTCAATCATTTTTTTTTAAACGTAATTTATGAATTGTACATTTATTAGTTTATTTTAGTTATGTTATTTATGAAGAAAAAGAATTGTAATTTGAAGAATTATTTATATTGTTTTGATATTGAATGAAATAAAATGATATAGAATGAAAACAAAATGAAAATTATGTGAGAAAAAACAGTATGTACGGTATATATTATTATTAAACACTTTGATTTAGTAGAGTTTGTGGATATGTAATTGTGAAATATATTTTTAGGATTGTCGGGTAACTTGAATTGAATTAAATGTGTGAATATTGTCATAAGTTTGTTAAACTCAGAAAGAGGGTCATGTACAATTTTTAAATAGAGGGCAGAAGGTCATTTATCTTCCAATGAAAATAACTTGGCAATCAAGGTTGCTGTTGCATTTACAAAAATTGGGAAGAACTAGAGGTTGATATGAATGTGAGCAGGTAACCTTGGTATGTGTGCGCGCGCGCGTGTGTGTGTGTGTGTCGGGGGGGGGGGGGGCTGTAGAGGTGTATATGTGTGTTCTTGTCTGTGTGTGTGTGTTATTGTGGTGTGTACACGTATGTAAGTGTGCATCTGTGTTGCAGATGGCAGGGGTTTTGTTTGGGGTTGGATAGTAAGGGAGGGGGTTTTAATTTGTTTTGTATAAACATGATTTCATTCATTATTTTTTATCAAAATTCATGATTTGTACATGTATTACATTATTTTTGTTATGTTATTATGATGAAAAAGAATTGTCTTTTGTATGATTATTCATATTTTTTTTATATTGAATGAAACTCAAAATAAAAAATTACGAAAAATAAAAACTGTATGTATGATTTCTATG
>JAVYIG010012446.1:0-53624 GCA_035222895.1 Strongylocentrotus droebachiensis | reverse complement strand
ATTGGTTTAACATGACAATTTTCGGCATGGCTGTACATTGTCAAATTTCCCAAATGGTATTCTACATACATTAGTTAGGATTTCGGGGCTTTGTGGACTGATGTAAGGTGGGAGGGGAGGTATTCATACTTTAAAGGGATGGCTTGTTTGCGTAAGTTACTTACAGTATGTCAGTTAGATTCTTATAGAGGAGGGCACGGGTCGTTCTGACCCTTTAATATCCTAGTGGTTTTAATGATTAGATATTTCTATTGGTGTTCCTTCCCTTTGTGGTGTGTATATATTTAGGGTATGCCCGTGGTTTTTTTTAAAGGAGAGGGGGCGGGCCTGCTGTGTCCTTTAACTTCGCGAGTCTTATTGATGTAATATTCTTTCTGTTTACTGGCTTCTTTGGGATATGGTCTCGATTTGGTTTCTCCCCTTTTAGTTGTTGTTGTATTCTAGATGGGCATTGATGGGCCACGCCTGTTAATTTTTTGTTGTTGTATATGTCTGGCCAATTTTGAGCACACTTTGTCTCATAATTGCTACTGCAATACCGTAAACAGTACAGCCAGCGACGTGCTTATTAATCAGAGTTGATTATAAATGGTCATTGAGGCAATTATGACTTAAGATCATAATAGTGTCAGCGGCATGTCTTCGAGCTGGAAGACTTTGACTAGCAGTGCCGCAAGGCTTGTGTTTTCCGCTTCACTTCGGACTCACACACAACGTCCTGGACTCAATATGCATTGGTTGCCTGTGCGACATAGAATAGCTTTCAAAATCCTACGGCTATAGTCAACAAGTCTATTAATGTCCGGAGTGCATACATGATTGCCTGGTTCGTTGTCCTCAGGTCCAACATTTACATGCTTACTAATCGTCTCTCTAAGAAAAGTGTGGGAGAACGTCTTTCCCACTGATGGAACAAGATACCTACTATTGTGAAGACAGTTTCATCTTTTGACTATTTCAAGAAACGTATGAAGTCCTATTTATTGTTAGAGGACAATGGATTGTGTTGACTCACCTGGTCTTTTTTAAAGCGATACGCTATTGTTTAAGTGACCCAAATAACTTTGTGGAGGAATGTGTGTAACTGTGTAACTGCAAAAAAAAGGCGCTTTATTGAATACCTGGTTTGGATTAGATTGGATTGGATACCTGATTGAAATCCCCACAACAACCGAATCGATTTGGCCTCTTTCCTTGTGATGACATCCAACATAGAGCCGACCGAGTGAGGAACTAGGAACGGACAACCGAACCCGTTTAGACCTTTTCCTTGTGAAGACATCCAACATAGAGCCGACTGAGTGAAGGACTAAGGACAGACAACCAAATCAGTTTGAACTCTTTCATTGTGATGACATCCAACATAGAGCCGACTGAGTGAGGGACTAGGAACGGACAACCAAACCAATTTGACCTCTTTCCTTATGATGACATCCTACATAGAGCCGACCGAGTGAAGAACTAGGAACGGACAAGCACACCCGTTTAGACCTTTTCCTTGTGATGACACCCAACATAGAGCCGACCGAGTGAAGGACTAAGGACAGACAACCACACCAATTTGGCCTCTTTCCTTGTGATGACATCCAACATAGAGCCGACTGAGTGAGGGACTAGGAACGGACAACCAAACCAATTTGACCTCTTTCTTGTGATGACATCCTACATAGAGCCGACTGAGTGAAGAACTAGGAACGGACAAGCACACCCGTTTAGACCTTTTCCTTGTGATCACATCCTACATAGAGCCGACCGAGTGAAGGACTAAGGACAGACAACCAAATCAGTTTGAACTCTTTCCTTGTGATCACATCCTACATAGAGCCGACTGAGTGAGGGACAAGTTAACCAAACTAATTTGGCCTCTTTCCTCGTTATGACACGCATATAGAGCCGACTGATTGAGGGACTATAGGGACAGACAAACAAACCAATTTGACCTCTTTCCTTGTGATGGCCTATATAGAGCCGACTGAGTGAAGGACTAGGGACAGACAACCAAACCAATTTGGCCTCTTTCCTCGTTATGACACGCCTCATAGAGCCGACTGAGTGAGGGAATACGGACCAACAACCAAACCAATTTGGCCTCTTTCCTTGTAATGACACGCCACATAGAGCCGACTGAGTGAGGGAATACGGACCAACAACCAAACCAATTTGGCCTCTTTCCTTGTAATGACACGCCACATAGAGCCGACTGAGTGAGGAACTAGGAACGGACAACCAAACCAATTTGACCTCTTTCCTTGTGATGACATCCTACATAGAGCAGAATGAGTGAGGGACTAGGGACAGACAACCAAACCAGTTTAGACCCTTTCTTTGTGATGATACCCTGCATATAAGAGCCGATGGTGGGACAAATCCTCAGGGAAAACATCAGAACTGGGATATGAAATGTGTTGACACTCTTTTAAGCAGCCTCACTGAATTGTTCATAATGAATGTAAATGGACCGTTGTAAAGTTCAGCAGAGTCACATCTCTGAAAATACGACAGCCTTGAAGCCTGGAAGTACTGCCGACAGAGAATGCTAGAGTCTGAGGGATGAGAAACAGTATGACCGCCAAAGCCCGATAGATGGCACCTAGAGTGTACATCTCAAGTTGATAGTACATGCAGGCAGGAGACCCTGGTGTTGACGCCCTATCGGAATGAGTTCCAAGAAAGACTGCTTAAAGACGGAATACAGATGATACATACATTGTATGACATACAATGATTTAGCACTCAACATCCTGGCCGGAGATATTGGAAAACTTCAGCACTCTGCCAAAGATTGTGTAATGTGGTTGAATGCATGAACTACCAGACTATTGTCTTTATTCCCCATACAAAGAAGTATTTGCTACATATCATCAATGGGGGGGGGGGGCGAGGGTAGGCTTTTTAGTTGAACCTGAGCTTCCTACAAAGATAAGCTACATTTGGAATGGCTGTGGAGCCTGTGATGATTTTGCAAGCATCCGGCACATTAAATGATGAGATTAGTGAGACAATGTCATTTTGATCGAGCTCATAATTGATGGAAGCAAGCATATCTTTGCATTGGCAGAGGAGTCAGTGGCTGATTTTACCTGGGAGTGAAGTGATTCAAGTGATACTGTGCACTGCCCCCATCTTATCTTATCCCTATGCAGACTTGATGAGACATGACTACATAGACGATGGGGAATCCCATGCCATTTGATTCAGCTCATGAAGATCTTTATGATTGAAGCACACTTAAATTATAGAGGAGACGGTTACTGGTTAGGACAATGCCTAGGACCATGACGAGGGAGGCAATGGTGTATACCATCTCCATCTCATTTCAACCTCTCTCTATTCTGCATCAATTGAGAAGAGCAACTGATGGTTTGTTAACAGAAGTCCTGGCTGGAGTCTGAACAACCAACAACACCCTTTATGCCACACGCATGGAAAAAGTTGAAGAACTGTTGGAAACAGTAAATAGAGAAAGCTAAGCTCTTGGGTCGCGTATCAATGTCGCCCAAACCAATCTGATTGGCCAAATGAGTCACATTACAACTAATGCCCGATTTTCGCTAAGACTGCAAAGAACGCGCGGAAAATCATTTCTGCCTTGTGGTTGTGGAAAAGTTCGCGAAATTTTCAGTTGGAGGGAGAGGGTGAGAGAGAGAGGAAAGGGGTTGAGAGGGAAGTGGGAGGGGAAAGGTGAAAGAAAGGGAGAGTAGATTGGGGAGGGAGGGGATCTGGGGGACAGAGAGGGAGGGGAGAGGGGGATCGGGTGGGCGACTGAGACGGAGAGAAGAGGGGAGGGAGGGGATCGGGGATTGGGGAAGGAGAGGGAGAGGAGAGGGGTGGGGATGAGGGACTTAGACGGAGAGAAGAGGAAAGGGAGGGGGTCGGGGGTGGGGACAGAGAGGAAGATGAGAGTTTTTTCTCTCTCTTCATTTTTGGGTGGGGGTGGGTACTGTGTAGTTTTTTTTTTAATATAGTTTAGTTTAGTTTAGAGCCACACACTTTAGGGAACCAAATATTGGGCAAAAAGGGGGCAAATGCGTTTTTACATGACTCTTTTACTGTGTTGGTTCCTTGAAATTTGCATCATCCATGCAGTGCCTAACCTTTTGTTTGAGTCTGATCAGTTTTAGGTGACAAGCATGATACAGGAGAGCTGTTGGTGGCTTCAAATGCAGATTACCTTCTGCGTCATCGGCTCATGAATGGTATTGAGACAACCCTAGAGGAGCAGAGCAGAAGAAGAGGGAGATGTGGCGCACTGTTAACCTGACAGATGTGTGAGTGTTGAGGCCCAGCGCATACTACATGATCTCACCACGACCTGGTTCTGGGAGAAAAGGCAAAGGGTTTGGTCTTAATTCTTGTTCATGCTAATCTTCCTCATCAAAGTTCTTCACTTTTCAAGAGCAGTTGGAACCTTGATGATGAAGATTTGACATTGTTAGATATTGCACACCGGGACCCTTTGCGTATTCTTCTAAAATCAGGCCGTTGTTGGATCATGTATTGTGGGCTGGGGTAGTGTGAATGGAAGGCTGGAGGTACACAGGATGAGGGAGAGTCATCGGGGGAGGATACCCAATAATCCTTGCAAAGTCTCAAATATGTATTTTTTTTAATTGTGTTTTCCTCTTGGCAGCAACAGGATTAAACAAGGGGCAAACCTCCTTCCGGAGATTTTCTGTTTGACCGTACTTTAATAGAGATTCAAGGTAATGCACAGTGTCATTGGTTATATTAAAACTTATTCTCTAAAAAAAATCGAGTGATCACGGACGTCACTCCTCTGGAGAGTGAAAATGTAGTGAAAATAGAGTGAACATTCACTCTTTTCTTCTTAGAGAGCACTCTAAAATCAATCGATTTTCACTCCTAAACAAGTGATCACGGACGTCACTCCCAAGAAAGTGAAAATAGAGTGAAAATTCACTCTCTTTTTTTTTAAGAGAGTAGGGTCGAGTAGTGAGCAGCTTGAGATCAAAGGCTAGGCAAATACGACCATCTCATTCAATAGTTAATTGATGTATCATTGAAAGTATGGTCTGTGCTACTCAAAGCCGGGAAGCTGCATTTTCATTTCTAGACATTGTAGGTAGTCATGTCATGTAGATCGAGTGCGGATCCACCGCATCTCCCTTAAGATTGAGCTAGTATAGGTGGTGAGGTATTCAACAAGCCTCGATGATAGTCCCTCCTTAGCTTACTCCTCGGCCCCAGCCAGGAGCGAAGGGAGTGAGGGGTGTAATTTTATTTGCCAGTCAAATTGGTGGCTGATACTGACACTGTGCATTACCTTTAGCTGAGTGGGATGAAACTTTTATCAATGTTTTATGACGATGATGATGATGGTTTTATTTTTATTAAGATTATTTTAATTACTATTAGTTATCATTAGTATTTACATTATTATTGTTGTTGCTTTTATTATTAGTATTTTCCATTATCCTTTAAATAATTATTATTAATGTTAAGATTATAATAATTAGTATTTTAATATAATTATTATTGTTGTTAAGATTATTATAATTAATATTTTAATATAATTATTCCATTATCCTTTAAATAATAATTATTATTGTTAAGAGTATCATAATTAATATTTTAATATAATTATTCCATTATCCTTTAAATAATTATTATTATTGGTTAGATTATTATAATTAATATTAGTTATTATTAGTAGTAGTATTATTATCATCATCATCATCATCATCATAAACATTGATATTATTATTGATGTTAACTATGTTGGGTTGCATTCTCATTTGAACCAAACAGCTTTAAGATCAGATCATGTTCTCCGATATCTCTGGGACAGGCTTCTCCTTCAGAATGGCGGAAGAATAAACTCTGCGTTTGATCACAACTAGATAAATCTTTGTTGATGCGTCTGGTTGTGACCAAACGCAGAGCTGTTTACTTCCTCTTTCCTGAAGATGCCTGTGCTAGTGACATCGAACTCCATGATTTGGTAAGAGGGGTCTGTTGGGTTGAGATGAGAAGAACTCTAACATCTATAGGGTATTAAGCCCTTGTCATGATAGTGTCTATTGTCTCTCATATCTTTGTTTTATTTACCACAATAAATCATATGTATCTACCTATTATTGCTTAGTATTATAGTACTATAGTATTATAATTTATTGTTTTATGTATTATTCTTTATTGGTTAATTTATATGTTAGTATAATTTAGTTTATCCACATACTTAATTTAATTTAGTTTATCCCACATACTTAATTTAATTTAGTTTATCCCACATACTTAATTTAATTTAGTTTATCCCACATACTTAATTTAATTTAGTTTATCCCACATACTTAATTTAATTTAGTTTATCCCACGTACTTAATTTAATTTAGTTTATTCCACATAATTAATTTAATTTAGTCTATCCCGCATACTTAATTTATTTAATTATCGTTATTATTATTATTTATAATGAGTAAAGGATTATTTCGTGACATTGTTACCACTCCCGTCTGATTGCGTGTGTGTAGAGCAGTCATGGAGTGATTTATCTCCTAGCAATTGGTGACGTAGGATACATGGGAGGCGCTCGGTTTGGGACACTTTCAGCTTCTTTCATTCGTCAGTTATCTTGCACTTGTTCGGTTTGTTGGAGAGAGACGGCAGTGCGAGTGAGTGTGTGGTGGTGCTATGTCTGACATACTGTAACACCGCCACACACCCACACGCACTTCTCTTTCTCCTCAACTAGCCGAATTTGTGCATTTTAACCGACGGATGGTTGAGGCTGATCGTGACTCGGATCGGGCGTTCCTGCGTCATCTTTTGTTTGGGGATACAATCACACCATGGCTTGTCTATACACATGCAATGAGATGGGAATGGTAACAATGTGACAAAACTCATCCTTTTTCTCATTCTATTGCTCACATGGGTACTATTATGATGTTATATTATTGTAAATATGTTATTTCTGTTATTGTTGTTCATGTAACGAAAAAAAAGAAAAACCACGAGAAGCAAACAGTAGCTGAACAACAAATAAACCGTGTCTTGAGTCTTTATTTACCATGTTGATGTTCACGTGCTGGTGTCGAGAACGAATGAGAGATTGAGAGAGGGTGATACCGATTCCGATGTAAAACAAAGGGGCGTCGCTAGACCTTTGTTCAGTGTGTGTGTGTGGGGGGGGGGGGGTGTAGAGGCCACCAATTACCGACAAAACTAGCCACCAATCACCGACAAATACGGTCTACAAATTTAACCCTATAAACCCGGGGCCGAAAGCTCAGTAAATAATTTTTCCTATGCACTATCTACAATACGTGCGTATGTGCACATTGTCATTTTCTTCGACGACATAAATATACGATTTATTTTTTCAACTTAGTCAGCATATTAGCCAGCCACGTATACCCCCCCCCTCAATTTGTTTCAATATTATTTGTGCTGAAGGAGGCAAAACAAAAAAAGTGTTCCTCCTCCTCCCCCCCCCCTTCCCCCAGGCCACTGAACGAAATATTTTACGACGTAATTGTGCAATTTCCGCCCCCCCCCCCCAAAAAAAGCGACATCTCAATGATTCTTTTTTGTTAATGAAAAAATAAAAAAATTAACTAATTAACAAAAAATAATTTAAGACAAAAATTAAAATAATTTTAAAAAATCCGCCCGCCTTCCCCTACTCCAGAAAAGCAATCGAGGAGATTTTTTTTTTTTTTTGGGGGGGGGGGGGGCCTTAGCGTGCGAATCACTTAAAGGGCAATTCTAACCACACACAAAAATAAACATGTAAAATAATTTTTGACGGAGATTCCGAACATGATAATGATTTTTCTTAGAAATCATCAATAATTCTGGAATCTAGCTTTAAAAATGACCGACTCACAACGCTTGGGGAAAAGCCCAGTTTCGGAGCTGTATCGCACAATAGCACATGACGTCACTGCAGGAGCCTCTCCGGTGAAAAGGAGGGTGATTTAGGCATTACAAAATTTCCCTCCCCTTTTTTTTCATTTTCCCGAGGGCAGCGCAATTTTATCGACAATATCCTGACAGGTGCGGGATGTCGCACCCCACATCCATCTCCCCTTTAGCGACGTCCCTGAGTAAAAGCGAGAACTGGAAATAAGTTGAAATGCTGATTTAAAAGACTGAAATGGGAGAGAAAGTGGAGAGTGAGATAAAAAGGAACAGAGAAAAGGATTGGAGGAGGAGGAATAGTTTAAAAGGTATGCAGCGAGGGGGAATGAACTGGGGGGGGGGGCACTCGATTTTACGAAGGTTCATAATTCCGAAACACAAATTTCCCATGCCTACGGGTTCCTAATTACGAAAATGAAAAAGGGTTCATAATTCCGAATTTTGTTGGCATTATTACAAAGTTTCGTTATTCTGAAGGTTTTTTTTTAACATACGATGGTTCATTATTCCAATGGTTCGTATTTACCAAAAATTAAAAAGGATTAATAATGCCGAAAATGAAAAAGGGTTCGTAATTCCGAAAATGAAATAGGGTTCGTAATTCCGAAAATGGAAAAAAGTACCTAAACAACAAACAAAGATTAAAAGGAATACAGGAGGCCGAGACAGTGGCGGATCCAGGGGGTATCGGGGGGCCGGCCCCCCCCCCCCCCCCCCTTGAGAAAAAAAAATCATGTAAAATCACGTGATTTTTACCTTTTGGGGGGGTTGGGCCAAATTGGGTGCAAATTTATTAATTTTCGAGGACCAAAAAAAAAAAAAAAAAAATGTGTTCACTAAATAGAAAAAAATGGAGAGTGAGATAGAAAGGACCAGAGAAAAGGCTTGGAGGAGGAATGTTTTAGAAGGTATACAGCGAGGGCAAATGAACGGGGTCACTCGTCTTTCCGAAGGTTCGTTTTCCCGAAGGTTCATAATTCCGAAACACAAATTTCCCATACCTAGGGGTTCATAATTCCGAACATGAAATAGGGTTCGTAATTCCGAAAATGGAAAAAAGTACCTAAACAACAAACAAAGATTAAAAGGAATACAGGAGGCCGAGACAGTGGCGGATCCAGGGGGTATCGGGGGGCCGGCCCCCCCCCCCCCCCTTGAGAAAAAAAATCATGTAAAATCACGTGATTTTTACCTTTTTGGGGGGTTGGGCCAAATTGGGTGCAAATTTATTAATTTTCGAGGACCAAAAAAAAAAAAAAAAAAATGTGTTCACTAAATAGAAAAAAATGGAGAGTGAGATAGAAAGGACCAGAGAAAAGGCTTGGAGGAGGAATGTTTTAGAAGGTATACAGCGAGGGCAAATGAACGGGGTCACTCGTCTTTCCGAAGGTTCGTTTTCCCGAAGGTTCATAATTCCGAAACACAAATTTCCCATACCTAGGGGTTCATAATTCCGAACATGAAATAGGGTTCGTAATTCCGAAAATGGAAAAAGGTACCTGCATGTAAACAACAAACGAAGCGTAAAATGAATTCAGGAGGTCTAGACAGCCCACCCACCCTCTCCACATAAGAGATCCAAAAGGACTGGAGAGAGATAGAGAAACAGAGACAGAGACAGGGATATAGTAGAAGACACAAAAAAGACAATAGGACAATATAAAGGACAACTGAAAAAGAAAAGGAAAGAAAGGAAGGAAGGAAGAGAGGAAAATTAGAAAGAGGGAATAAGATTGAAATCGGTGACAGAGAGTGAAAGATAGAAGGGGGTATCATGATTGATTAATAAGGTGATAAGTGGTGGTCATCTCACCGATTTCGTTTCAGTTTCTGATTTATATATTAATTTAATTATTCGTTCGCTGTTATTGCGCCCCCCCCCCCCCCCCCCCTCCGCCTTTTTTCTTTTATTCATGGATTGACTGTCCCCTCTTTTCAGGTTCTTTGCAACCAAGTCGGAAGCAAGTAACCGCACCTGAAATGACATTCAATTTTTCTTTGTGGGCAGTCTATTCCCAAGTTTTTGTATTCCTGGGGGAAAACATGCATCAGGAATAAGTACATTGCCCCCCCCCCCCTCCGAAAACAAACAAATAAACAGAAATAAAAACAAACAAGGAAAACTCAGTGAGATATGGATGAACAGCTCACGTTTTATTACGAAAAAATAAGACGCGAACCGCTCAAACCACAATGAGAATAGGCCTTTTTCATCACTGTCCTTTTTTTAAAGCATTGAAACTGTCGCATAATTACAATTATTTTCTTCTCTCATTCACTTTGCATCTTGGCCTATTTGTGTATTGAACAAGCATTTAAATAAAAAACGAAGATATGCATGCCTCTCCGAAGAAAGGAGAATCATTTCCTTTTCAATTCATTCATTGATGCTATGTCAGAAGAATCTAAGTAGTTTGTTACGCAATTATTACGTAATTAAGCTTTTGATAACAGAATTGAATAGCCAAGTTTTCTTATTCATTGATGCTATGTAAGGTAACACACGCATACTAAATAATTTTTTTCTGTTCAGCATACTTTGTCAGTGCCCTAAATTACTTATTTTGTAATATACAGGTGAATATTAAATGTGACTATAATTCATGCGTTTCTGTATGGTATGCGGGAGGGGGAATCGCCCCAAGGTACTTATTTTGGGAAGAAAAACTCGATATTAAGAATATGTCATGTGTTATTTCATGTGTGTCTGACTGCAATTGTACTGACTCACACCTATGGGAATAATAAGCTACTAATCAAAATCAGGAACAATATTTCATAAGCCGAGCATCAACTGATACACAAACTCTGTCATTTAAGAACAGAAAACCTTTTATTTTAACTGTTAACAATACCCGTCTACCTTCCATTTAAATAGGGCCTTCACAATGTGGGAATGAAAGTACATGTATTGTTATGTTTTTAAAGCAAAAACAATTCACCCCCCCCCCCCCCGCCACTCTGTGAACGGAGGGATGACATGCGTGTTCCCAAACTCTCCGGCTTGTAACAAAATAACAAATTCTACCCGTATTGACTTTACACACCGGACTTTTGCTGAAAAGGGGGGGGGGGGGTGCTGAAAAAGGCTCGTAATTTTATATCAAAAGAAAAAGGTCGACCCGTATTGACTTAACACACCCGACTTTTGCTGAAAAGGGGGGGGGGGGGTCGCTGGGAATACGCATAATTATTTGAACTGGTTTAACATTTGTCAAAGTGAAGATGTCTGTCAGTGTAATCAAAGAGATTGAACCTGACTGGTCAATAAATTGAAGACAATACCAAAAATACCAATGTATATACTCCGTAAATTGATTAGTTCAAACAATCAAAGACATTCCGTTTTGCCTGAATGAAAATATAGAATCAACTTTTGATTGATATGAATAATAGGATTTCAAAATTCAATGTCTTTCAAAAACACTGCGAAGACCTGTCGACGGAAGACATGACGCGACGTTGATTACGAAGACTGTCAATGTGCTACGTCGATCAGAGAAGCTAAAATGTTCCGCGTCCTGAACTTGGATAAACTACATTTAGTCTAGGATCGAAAACCCAATCCAGGCATCGACGATATCGGGAAAAGAACTCGGCGACGATGAAAATCTCGGTCAGTTGTACCTATTGTTACCATAATAAAATAGACATATATAGTTTGTCCGAAATACACCTATAAAAACTATCGTCGTCGAACGAGGTCAGACGACCTCCAAAAATGTGTAACAGCACACAATTTCATATCTCATGATAAGGTATTACAAATGTAATAATTACTTCGTAGCATTTCTTAAACAAAAAATTCAATTGCATACTTTCGAGAAATTCGACAAGAATGACTTTCACAATGTCAAGGGCAAATACCGATGTCCACTCTCGTGACTATCAAGTAAAAACACATCGGAAAGAAAATTTACGATATTGACAACTGAATATTTTTTAAATCCTTAAGACATTACTTGATTCATTTTCATATATCGTCGCCGTTTTCACGAACCGGCACAAGCCACCGAAATCCCTTCAAAATGTAGTTTTTATTTTTTTTGCATTTTTAGCATAAGTTATCAACAATCTTTCATTTCACCAAATTTCAGCATCCAAAACGCTTTAGTTTTTGAGATATCCATGGTTACACAAATGACAAAAACGACACACGAGCAAAAAAGCACGATTCATATTTTCACGAACCGGCACGCGCCGTTATAAGTCAATGGGCTGTGCCGGTTCGTGAAAATATCTTTGCGCTTACAAGACCTAGACGACGCGACACAGGCGGTTGTGCCGGTTCGTGAAATAAAATACGCGCTAAGACAGCGCGAGCGCTTTTGTCTTGCGCGTAAAGTTACATAGGAAAAACGACACAGTGGCTTGTGCCGGTTCGTGAAAATATTTTTGCTACGTAAACAGCAAAATAATATTTTCACGAACCGGCACGAGAGTCCAAAGCTTCGTAATATTAATAGTAATTGTCATTATGCTTAACAAATGGAATGTATAGAAAATACAGAATATTTTCCTTTCATTGATATGTATTTTGTGATATAAAATTTGACATAAGGCATGTTTCTGGCGAATTCAAAACGGGCTAAACGTAAAACGCGTTTTTCTCAGAATGTAATTATTTCGTTGCGCGTTGGGCTGTGCCGGTTCGTGAAAACGGCGACGATATATTGACTGTTAAAGAAGACGATGTTTATATTAATGAATACAAATAAAGTCGTCTACAAACGTATTTGGCATCATTATTCAGTCCAATAACTGTGTCAAGAAATCTCTTATATTTTCTCTTTTGCTAAAAAAAAAAAAAAGAGGCTATCATAAATACCTGAGTACATACCCGATAAGTACCAGGAAAAAAACGTAGAGACGAGTTAGAAAATTAGCTAGGCATAAGAAGTGAAAAAGGTTCCATGCATCCAGTTCTCCAAAATCGGGAAGATGGTAGCTGTTGGGAGCTATGCCGATGTTCTTTGAGTGAAATTGGTTCGAATCCCCGTGGAGAAAGATGTAATCAAAATTAGATACTATTGCATCTGATAATGTATCAATAACCAGGATACTGCTCTGATCTGAGCTACACGTAATAAAACCACGTAACCGACGGAACCGCCCTAAAACTTGAGCGAGTTCTTATTGTTTATTTTGCGTAACCAAGAATAACATTATTTTACATAATAAATTAAAGTCCGTGTCTTGGAAAAACACTAGCATCTTCTTTAGAATTAACCGTGTCTAAGAAATACGAAAATAAAATTAAAATTATTAGGCCTACATCAGTTCTGATATCATAAACAAATTGAGAAATCGTCACTACAACCTCAGCACTGTTATTTGCTTGTTTCCACTCAGAAATTTTAGGTGAAGCTACAATAAAACTTTTTTTTAAAATCTGATTTGTCCTTTTTTTTTCCCTGTCATACATGTCACTAACAAGTAGGCCTACAATATTTGCAAAAGGAGAAGATAGAATTGATGACTGTGAGAGAGAGAGAGAGAGAGAGATTGATTGATTGATTTTTTTATTCGACGAGCTTCCAACATACAACAATATATAATAATAACAGATCAAAATTAAGTCAGCTTGAACAGGATAACCCACGAAAGCTCGAGAGCTTATTTCCAGTTGGGTCTCCGGCCTACAGACATGTACAAAATAAATAAGTTGAAATAGTAATATTTACAGACAGATAAGAAAAGAAAAATAATTACTTATTTAAGATAATAATAATAGCAACATTAAACTGATGATAGAAATGATAATGAGTACAAGAAGAAAAAGAAGAAGGAGAAGAAGAAAAGGAGGAGGAGGAAGAAGAGGAAAATAATGATGAATTTGTAGAATTTCTATATAACGTACAAAAACATAAGTATATATAAAATGAAAAAGTATGAACCAGCAGAAGAATACAAATTTCAATCATATAACATGTCATTCGCTTCTCTTCCCTGACTCTCAAGTATTAGGTATTCCTTAAATTTCCTCTTAAAATGAGCATAGCTTTCTATTTCCTTTATACCATTGGGAAGGGAATTCCAATGTTTTATGGCATTGTAATAAAATAGAGAGAGAGAGAGAGAGAGAGAGAGAGAGAGAGAGAGAGAGGGAGAGAGAGAGAGAGAAAGAGAGAGAGAGGAGAAAGAGAGAGAGAGAGAGAGATGGGTATCGATCGGGGCTCAGAAACATGTCACATGAGAAGTTCCGTCTCCATTCCGCAGTGCCCCCCAGCCAACCCCCTTGGCATAAAAGAATATAAAACGTCGTGTCAAAACGATTGATACAATGGATAATCTAGTTGCCAAAAATCTCTCTGTACAGACCTTCGTAAGAAATAAAACGGATTAAAAGGAGCATTTACAGCACAAAGAGCTTGTTTGCTTATTTCTTTTTCTAAGTTACAGTTCTAATCTATATAGAATTAAAAAACAGCGGCAGCAACAACAAAATATCAGCAACAAACAGTGTTGTAATGGGAGTCCACGAATTTAGTTGGCAGCACTGGAACTGAAATAGGGGGCACAGGGGGACACCGGTTTTTCCCGGGAAACAAATTGCGAACTCACAATGCTAATGAATGTGGGGGTGTATGGTTTGTCACGTCTCGTCTCTTTCTCATCCTTTTCCCCCTTCTCCCTTTCCCTTTTCTCCCTTTTCTTTGCCTTTTTATTTGAACCTCAAACTCTGCCATAAACCATAAGAGCCCTACCGACAACCATAGAACTGATCTCTGCTGACATAATTGACCGATACTTTTGCACCCATTTGTCTTGACACTTTTCAGAAGGTTAATTCATGATCGAGACCACTAGAAAAAGAAAAAAAAGTTCTAGATCCGCCCATCAGTGGGTAAAAGTAGTTCCCCAACTCTCTCCCAGTGATAAATATCAAATTTGTAAAATTGAGTAAGGTTTACAGTTTTTTTTTTTATAGAGTTATAACATATTACCCCATGCGAGCGTCCCCACCCAGACAGCCCTAAAAAGTAAATGAAAGAGCGTCATCTGTCGTCAGGTTTAATTGCGGGATTTTGGAAAACAAAACACTGCAGATGTAAACAGCGGAGCTGGACCTTTTTTTGTGAAGTTCTGAGATTAAGCTTGTGAGTAACGTAGATCTATTATAATAATAATTATTCATGAGGTTATTAAAAATCTTTGTAGACAATTTAAGAGAGTAAAATGGTGTCTTGTAAATGTAAAGTAATCTCCCTCGTTCAGCTTAGTGCGCTCAGCCTCGGCCTCGGGCATCGCAGCTCGGTGCTGTGGCGGTGGCGGCTTCTCAACGGATCTCTGCCCGTCGCTTCCGGCATAGTCTTACAGAGATCGGACATAGCCTAGCTCGCTGGAAATGTTTTTTATGAATGATATTGATTCAGTGATCAATATCATAAAAAAACATTTCCAGCAAGCCCTTAAGGATAACATAGCCCCTGCGTCCTTCCGTTTGGGAAACTGCACTGCTTGGAGGGAGAAAGCGCCGAATCAGCCAGCCAGCAAATAAGTGGGAGGGGGGAGAGGGGGGGGGGGGGGGGGAAGGTCTTATGAGCACTAATTTTTAAGGTCTAATGAGCACTAATTTTTTGGGGGCGGGAGGTTTTTTTCATAAACCGGGAGATTCTACATTGTTGGCGGGAGAGCGGGAGGGAAGGGCCCCCGCTACAAGCAGTTTTTGGGGCGGCGGGAGAATGAGCGTGGTGGCATGTGCGTGAGACTCCCTCCAAATGCGGGTTGACAGCCCTGCTTTATTATTAACACTCAAGAGTAATATCACAACATTTTGGTTTTCTGCGTACAACAGTTTTCAGAAAACCCTAATAAGACCTAGATTCTACTATTTTTTTTAGATCTAGATCTACGGTATTGAGACTTGAGTATTCTTTTATATTTTAAATCGTCAATATTTTCATTTTGGGTCTACAATTCAAAGTCAAACACATTTTTGGGGGGTAAATCTTTGCAAGTTGCGATTGATTTGCAACACCCCAAATTGTAGACTTTGTTATGAAGTTTAATTTGCAAGGCATGCCATGACGTAGACCGAAAGCTTCAGTCTCTATATCGTCGGTTGTTCCACTGAGACTACGTCTGGCTCCACTAGACCTCCGGATATATATATACGTAGTCTCAGTGGAACAACCGACGATATAGAGGACTGAAGCTTTCGGTCTAGCCATGACGATGATGTGACCTTGATTCTTGACAAAGGGCAATTGCACAATAGTAACAAGTTATTGTTGCATGACTCGACTCACAATGACTGTCGACCCTTTTCCAAGTTTAAGCCCCTCTAAAGAGTTGGGAGCCACGAATTTCGCCAAAAATTTGATGGCAAAAATTTCACTTAATATGGTATCATAACGTGATAGAGGATGACATTTAATTTTAAGACTAAAACTAATGGGGGCATTGCAAAAAAGTTGCAATCATTTGCAAATCCCCAACATCAACGTAAGTCTCGCAATTAATTGCAAATTTGCAATTGATCGCAACTCATCTTTCTTGTAACGCCCCATGAGTGTCTCCCATAACTGTAAAAGCCATATCAAAGACTTTGCTTATAAGATGCAACCACAACAAGGCATTTTTTTGCCTGTCTAAGGTCAGGAGCCCATTGGTTTAGTGTGTGGATGATAACAAAAGATGTTATGAAAGCAAAAAGTAATTTTTCATGCGGAATCTTCGTCTCTTCTTCAGCTGCAGTACAGGTGTATTGTCATACTGTTGAGGTGCAGTGCAGTTGTATGTACAATGTCTGATAAAAGGTACAATTAACTGTGTGTGAGTAAAAACCATGACATATGGCACAAAACAAATCTGCTATTAAATTATAAGCTATTGTTATTTTGAGCCAAGGTAATCACTTTCCAGCAAATTTAATTAAATTAATTGGTATTACCGGTACTGAAAAAGGAGACCGTCTCCCAAATAGGCTTCCAAAAATTGTTACAAAAGTTTCTGACATTAGGAGATAGTCTCCCGTATTGGCAATGTGCCTCTATTTTACACAGTGCTGCTTATTTTATAAAGAAAAACACCACAAGTGTTTAACATCAACATCAAAATCAACAGTAAACGGAAGAAAAGCTAGTCCCTGTTGGTCTTCCGGTCGCTTCTTCTTTATGGTTGTGATTAACCGAAGAAAACAACTTGAAGGCACACTAGTGAGATGAATCACGTGCAACATACTGGAATTTAGACCAACAATTATCAAGTAATCTTTTGAAAATATTCAAACTTGGTGCTGTGACCGCAGACTGAGGAAGATTGTTCCAGTCGGTGATAACTCTTTGGCTTAACAAGTGCCCTCTGAGATTGAGCCTGCATTGTTGCTTGAAAATTTTTCAACGAGTGACCTCTAGTTTCGCGCGGGATGAATGCATCTTGAAAAACTTGTCTAAATTTCTAAACTTGCATAAATTCTATTTTATTATCACTTCATCCATTGATAGGAGAAGCAGGAGAGATGTCATCAATTGAAAATTCCCAAGCAAGCAATGGACCAAACCCTCGCACATCATGAAGGTCCGGTTGAAAAGAAATCGCCGTAGCACCAGCGACCTGACCTCAAAGTCCTCCACATCGACCCAATCGCAGGCCAACTCTGGGTCACAATCAACCGGAAACGGCCGGAGTGGGAAGAGGCGTAATCCATTCGGTAGCGGGGGCGGGGATAATGTGATGAGGAGAAGAATTCAAAGTGAAGTTGTAGGAGTCGAGAGACAGCATGTTAAGAAGGAGAACGGGAGTAACCATCGAAAGCTCTTCACTGCACTTGACTCACAGCAAGATGAGGTACCTAGATTTTTGAGCTCAGGTTTTTTCTCTCTCTTTCTTGTTGTTGTAGTCAACATACAGTACATATAAACCTATGTGCTTAATGTGTTAATGGACTTTGTATGTGAATTGGAACTCATGTATGCTGAAGTCTTCCTTAAATATATTATTAAAGCTGTAGTATTCAATATGTCTATATTAACAGAATTATGAGAAAAGAGTTGAAGGTATAGACCAGTTCTGGTCATGTGATTGCATTGTGAAAGAAACGATGTGGAATCGATCAGAAAAGGTTGATCATCTAGCATATAAGTATTGGTGCGTACTGTAAGGTTCTGGAATCTTCAAAATGATAAGAAATTTGGCCCAGTCTTGGTAAAGTTACAAGCACTGTACACAGAATGATATATATATGGGACTACCCTATATCTATCCAGTCCCGGAAAGATATAATAATTTACCCCGGCGAAATTTGTATCACCACGTATTAGTCCAAAACATATTCTTTCACATGATTGTTGATAAGAGATTCATTTCTTTTTTGAGAGGGGTTGGGGGGGGGGGGGGGGGGGGAGGGGGCATTTCAAAACTGGTCTATACCTTTAAAAGTAGGATTATTATTTCATTTACCTTCATAACTCTTTAACCTTCATTTTCTGTCAAATCTTTAGGTATTTGATGTAGAGGCTTGCCAAAGACTGACCAAGGCTATGAAAGCTATGGAGGCAGAGGAGGAGGAAAAGACTGCATCTACAAAAGAGGTATTTTTATCAGCAGCTGTTTTTTCTTTCTTTTTACCTAGTGGATAGTTTTAATTGTCCTTGGTTTGATTAAAAGCGTTATGTACAGTGTACCTTAAAACCAAAGGTAAATATTGTGGTAAATTTGGTGTATGAAAGTATACATGTAAAAGACTGCAATGTTCTTATTACTAGGAAGACTTGGATATTTAAGTTGAAAGGGGGGGGGGGGATTTCTTAAATTTGATGTGGAAATTAAGAAAATGTAGTGCTATTTAATACTTAAAGCCCCACTGTACTACTTGTAGCTACTTGCTCCTTCTATATAGAAAAACAATGCCTAATCAGTGACCATTGGTCCCCCATGATCCCTCTTTTTTCTTATGTTAATTGAGAGCTGAGTTGATGAAATAGCCCACCTGTCAGTGGACCACGCTTAGTGGTCTAATCCCTCATGGCTAAACTAGTACAGCATGGCTTCAAGGTAATATTATCAAAACAGTCTTGTTCCATGAGAAAAACACAACAATAGTGCATGGGCATGTTGCTGGTAAGGCCTTCTTATAACCTGACTGTCTCACATTAATGCACCAACCTGTCCAAGTGTTTTTCGTCATTTAAGAAATTTATTCCCTCCCACTGTATTACTGATCACTTTCATTGTCTCCATATTTCAGCAGGCTGAGCAAGTCAGTAGTAAACCACTTGCTAGAGGTAAAACCTGACCTGACACCAGACTGGTGTCTCAGAACACGTCTTCGCTTTACATCACACAGCTCATTCAGTTGGTGCCAGCCGATCCGTATGAAGGAGGAAGCCAAAGGACTGTGCTCGTTTGTACAAGGTCGGCATGGTCCTGACACTGAGGTAAGGGCAGTCCCATTGAATAGTACAGCATGGATAGGTCATTGATGTGTGAAGATGAGGCTTGCTGAACACCATTTTTGTACCCCACTGATGTATATGAACTTAATAGTTTTGATTGATCCTGTAGCTTTGAGTGCGTAAAGTCCTTTTGAGAGGCTGACCTTCCACAATGGAATAGTTTTCTGTCACTGTTGGATTCTCTCCAAGGAGCTTCATGAATGTATTGTGCATAGTTTGTAAAAACCTTCAGTCCAGTTGCATATTTCTCTGGAAAGAGGACCATGCCTACTGTAATAGAGCACTTGAGTACAGGGATGCCAGTTTCCGGGCAACAGCATGAATTCAAGCCCTGGCAAGTTATTTTCAGACCATAGTTAAGGCTTTTTTGTGTACATAAAAGCTCATTCTATGTGATTTTCAGGCCCTCTGATCAATTCTAACTGGCATCCCTGACTTCAGTTGTTCATTACACGTAGCCATACATTATGGAATCATAATACTTGTAATACTTGAACATTCTAAATGGCACATCCACAATATGGAATATATATGATATCAGAAGATAGTCTCTAGCAAGACAGCTCATGGTATAATACACATAAATCTGGAATTTTATACCGAATACTGTCTCTAAGCGCTTTACATATATTATTACTCCCGTCATCAGATTCATTCACACACTCGTTGTGCACACTTTTCACTCCCTTGGGAGTATTCCAACATATGTTCACTGTGAGAGCATATGACGATTTCTATCACAAAGGCTTTCGTCATCCTACCTGGTCCCTGTTGCTCTCCTTGGTATGGAGTGGCAAATGTAGATTAACGTCTTGCCAAAGGACAGTATTTGCCACGTCAGGGATCGAACCCACAACCTTTGCATTTCCTGTCAAGTGGTTAAACCACTCGACTACAACAATTCATATATGTATGATCACTCTGATAGTCTATGTCAGCGTGCTCTTCCATATAATACCTTGTACACAATTGATATGATTCAGGAGCAAGAGACTGTTGAGGAGACTAGCTGGAGGAGTGGCCTTCAGCAGGCTACCATGTGCTGGATGCATCCTGATATACCGTGGCTCAACCTCTTCCCCAGGGTGGTACCAGAACCAAAAAAGTTCAAGTAAGTTGTGCAGCAAGTCGCCTATTACAGGGAAATTTAAGCTTTGCTTACCGGTAACCTCTTTCGCAGGATTGTTTTGATTCATCTTCTGTTCATTTCACTCTTTCAGTCATTTTAACATTAACTAAATGACTCTTGCCCCCCCCCCCCCCCACCCTTCCTGTCTAGATTTGGAGAAGGAGATTACAAGTTTTTATTTTGAAATAGATTATTATAGTGATTATTTGTTTCAGCAAAAGGAATTCTTCTAGAAACTTTTTTTGTCTTTTCTGTAGGAATGTCAAATCAGGATTTCAATGTAATGTTTGGACATATCACCTTTATTTTCAAATGTCTCCAATTTTCTTCATCTCTTGTATCTATAGACCATCTATAGCTACCAAGGATACAACAATAGCAAGTGCCTTGATGACAAACTGGTAAGTACAGTACAGTGTCTCTCTAGAAGCAGGTATATTGTATATCAGGCATATTCATGTTTTCATACTGTACTTATTTTATATGTGCATTATTTCAATACAGACGATTGGAAGTTGTTCACAGTATTTTATACAAATTTTTCAAACCTGATTAGTAGGAAGAGTGGAAGGGTACCATTTAGCTTCATTTTCCATTTATGTCTACTGGTATTTCACTAGTCTCTCTTTATTTATCTCTCTCTCTCTCTCTCTCTCTCTCTCTCAACAACACACACTATGTATCTCTTTTTCTCCCTTCTTTGCTTTTTCTATCCCCCTCTTCTCCTGCCCCTGCTCTCTCTCTCTTTCTCTCTCTCTTGATTTTCTCAATTGTAAGAGACTGATATCAAGTTGCACTAATTCCTTGTAAGGCAATATGCCCTGATAACAATCCTTATGTATTTGTAAAAGCTGAAGCTAAGTTCTTAGATTCAAAAGCACACTGGTTCATTATCATAGTGGGATATATGCATGTGTTGTATAAGTAAGAGGAATAGATTCATTATTGCCGCAACTTCAGCTTATTTTGCTAATTATCTTCTTGACCCAGGTCTGAGAGTTTCCGATCTGTCTTTCACCTGCTGCGGTCGGGTCACTGCCCCTATTTCTACCTCTGCACCCATCACTTCACCGTTCTGTTCAGAGCCGCCGCTGGTATCGCTGCCACGCCCACTATGCATGCCCTCATGACCCCCACCACAAGAGGGCTCAGAGAGGCACTGAAAACAGAAGGTAATCATCACCTATAAGATCATATACTCTATAGTGAGTTACATTGTATGTAAATTATTTCAGTCTGCAAAACATGAATGTTCTTTTATTCATGTAGTACCGTTTGCTTTGTAATATACCTTCATTGATAATATTTTTAGAAATATATATATATATATATATCAGGCACACAAAAGAGCGAAGATAATTAAGATTAGTGAGAAACCTATGAAAACGAAGTGAGTACTTGTATGTTTAGAGGTCACATGAAGAGTAATGGATTACAAAGAATTAATTTTTAGCAAGTGTGTATTTCCTTACAAAAGCGGATGCTGATTCAAACGATTAGAGAGAGACAGAAGAAATGGCTTGGACACATAATGCGGCATGATGAGGGCTTGATGCTCAGAGTCATAGAAGGTCATATTCCATGGAAAGAAGAAGAGGGGAAGACCTCGTAAAGGCTTTTTAGACGATGTAATCACAGAATGTGGAGCAACAGGGTATGAAACAATGAAACGGATGGCTCAAAGACCGAGGAACTTGGAGAGACCACTTGAAATAGAATTTTGATTGGGTCACTGAACCTGTCATAAACTGACAGATCACTATTGATTGATGTATTTCCTGGTGCAATTTCTGCTATGTTTTCACCTGCTAAGTTATTGATTTAATGAAAGGTCACAACATTATTTAAAGATGAAGTTGAGTTCTGGTAATGCGATTGCATTGTGAAAGGAACAGTGTGGAATCGACCAGAAAAGGTTGATCATCTAGCATATAAGAATTTGTGTGTATTGCAAGGTTCTGGAATCATCAAAATGATAAGAAATTTGGCCAAGTCTTGGTAAAGTTACAAACACTATACACAGAAAGATGTATATGGGACTACACAAACACGTGGCGTAAAAATCCTACCCCCCCCCCCCCCGAGTTTTACGATTTACATTGCATTTGAAGAGCCATGCTTTTCAGGGAACATGTCTCATCTGATGTTCTTCCACACTTGCATAATAAGAATGATAACACTCACAAATTATTTTTCACCTCTTCCCAGAACTCAACCTTCTCTTTAACTGAGAAATGAGGTGTTTTTCTGATCAATGTTTCAACAATAATCATTAGATAACAATCCCTTGTATTACTGCCCAATTGTAAGATCATCAATAAAATACACTCCAATGAATAGGTATTATGTTTATGTGTCTTGGTTACCAAGTTAATAGTTATGATGGTATTATATACCTCTCTTTAGAAATCTAACCATCTGATTGGTCGAAATTGCAGTCGCGAATTTGGATATTCCCGCAAAGAGACGAACACATAGTCAATAGTTCATGAGTGATATCCGTTGCTCCAGGTAACAGGCCGCATAAATCAATTATGCTCAGATCCCCATTGGTACTTTACGTGTTGAAATTTTCTTTGTGCGAGCGAGGACACCAAATGATTGAAACTTTCAGCGAAGATAAACAGACAGTTTCTCAGATTTTCTGTGATGTTTTAACCAATTTTTACTCAATAAAAGGGAAAGGTAAGAATTCTTGGTAGATTTTTGTTTCAGTTCGGCATATTAAAAGAGATATTGACTGCTTTTATATTTGAGGCCTGGCTATTTTATATGCTCTCGGGAACTTGCACATCTTGCCATGACCCCTAGGTGCGCCTCTGGGTCATGGCAAGATGCGCACATGTTCCCTTGAGCATATAAAACAGCCAGGCCTCTCATAGCAGTAGATATCTCTATAATATGACTTGTATTTTAAAACAAATTCATTTGTTTAATTATTCAAAATTCAGGCATTAGTTACACCATGCCTTTACATCAAGAAGCACCACCTCCAGTAGAAACAGAGACAACTACCACCACTACAGGTCAACAACAGAAAGTTACTGAAGAAAGGTACAGCAACCATCAGTTAAGTTGTAACAGAATGTTATCGTTGATCAAAAGCTTTGGAATCTGTAGAAATTCATGGGTATATTTAATCTATAAAAGCTAAGGTTGAATATTTTAGGAAATCAAGTGAAAACCTGTGTATGGTAAACATGTACATTCTTTTGGCATGCACATATCACCAACATTTTGTTTCGGTATGTATGCTAATTAGCACGTTGTATATCGTGTGTCCAGCAACTGAGGGTCCACTGTTGTCATTTGTGAGGGATGGGAACACTGATCTGACCAGTTTGATGTAAATCAAAAGAACCAAGCCATCAAGTAATGCCTCAGTCATACCTTCGCCCATTTGGCTTGCGTATTGCTGCATATTTATGGCAAGCCGTTTTAACATTTATTCCTATTTCTTGATATCAAGAATTACCATTGCTTTACAACAGAAAATCATTTCTTGATATCAATAAATATGTTTAAAACGGCTTGCCATAAATACACAGCAATATGCAAGCCAAATAGGCAAAGGTGTGACTGAGGCATAATGGGAGTGTTTGTGTGGGGGTAACTACCCCCCCCCCCCTTTTTTTGGTAGCCTTTGCCCTCTTCATATCTTAGTGTCTCCCCCACAATGTTTTTCTCCATCCCCCATAGTTTAAAGGAGTATGCACAGAGTCTGCCGTGTTTAAACCAATTATATCACCTCGGTCAGTGACTTAAAGACGTAACTCCATTTTGGCCATTTTTAGAAAAAGTGGTTTATGTGTCACTGAGCACTTGCGCCTTAAGGAGTTAAGTCTATGTTTCACTAGCCATTGACTTTAATGGGGTGATGGGTGGAGTTAAGTCTTTGTGTTTCCTAGAAAGCCCACACTTTTCTGAACATTTTGATATCAAATACTCATTTTGGCAAAATATGGAGTTACGTCTTTGTGTGACTGAACCCTTGACCTCATGTTCCATCTAGCTGTCCTGAAGGAGAGACAGGTGAGCAGTCTGAGGTAAACCAAGAAGATGATCAGATAAAGAAAGAGATCGCAGAGGAAGAGGAGGAAGTGGAAGACATCCTTCGCAGCCCCACTAAGGCATCGTCATGGTTACAGAGCATGGGTCTCGATAAAACCAACTTTCCGTCCTTAGAGCCCACCAGAGTCAAATTGTATCCTTTTCTCTCTGTCTTTTGGGACTTTAGACCCATCGTGTTACGTGCATTCATCTTGAATAATGAGATACTGGTAATTTAATTTCAATACTTGAACATGGGCTTATGTCATGCATGCTATTAGGCAAAATCAACTTGATTTTGATTTAAGTGCATATTATAAAACCTGACACTTTCAACAAAAGTCTACTTTACAAATTTCTTGAGCATTTCGGTTTCAAAGAAATGTCATACTCCTAAACGATAGAATCACAATTGATACAATATTCAATTAATGCAATTTGCTTAGCAGTTTCCAAAATGTTCATGTTGCGAAAGTGTCTTGTTTTACAGTATTGGGTTGTAATCTAGTGCACGTTTCATCATAATGTAGCAGCACTTGGCAAAAGCACTTTTATTTTGAAGATTTTGACACTCTCTCATGATAGATTGAGAATTTTTTAATTTTTCATATAATTGAAGAAAAATATAGATATATATTTCAAGAATGTGAGGATCGTTTTCTTGACTGAGTTATCCCCAGCCAAACTGACCAACTACTCAAACTGGACAATCGGCCTCAATCACTGGTGCTAGTAGAAGGTCTGGACACCGCGGCCTTGTATAACTTCCTACTGAACAGTCGGACGGTGCTGACCAGTGTAGGACCATTAGCAGACATACCTCCCACCATCCTCTCTCCTATAGCTTTCAAGGGTGCCACTCTGAACAGCTGCAAGGTAATGTTCATTGATGTTTAGTTTTATATCTTGTACGGTAGCGGCCAGGGGACCTTTACCAGGAGTCCTATCTGAGGGAATCAGATTTCCACTTTGTCTTGGGTCCAAGCCAATTGTTCAAATTGATGAGCCACTTCACAGATTCGCGTTTTTTGTGTGTATTAAGCAGGTGCATTTGAACTTTTTTTTGTAGAACTCTTGTTACAACAAGGTAATTTTTTGCTGGGCCTACTTCTTGTACTAATACTGATTTCCAAGATTTCCTTATTACAAATTAATTTCCTTCACCCCAAGGAGTTCACTTTAAGGTTCCACCGAATATAATTCCAAGGCAAAAAAGAAAGCCAGAGATTCCATTTCACTTCAATATTCTATTCAATGTTTATGCTTTTTTTTTTCACCCCCTTTATTACTTCATTCTGAATTTCTGCTGTGCTGCTTTTAATTTGAGCAGTGCATTTTGGAGAAATGTAAAGTCTTCAGAATGCTTCTCTCAAGTGCTTGCACTAAAATGGAGCTTTTCCTCTTTGTTTTTTTCCCAGCTGAAATCAGGCACTCTGAAACAACAATCCAGCAAGTCCTCACTGGTAGAGGTCAGCAGCTTAGAGGTCACAGGTCCCATCATGCCCCACAACGTCCACAGCCTCTGCTCCCTTCTCCGCAGAACACAAGAGGGCGCTTTCCACATGGCCCTCAGCAATCACGAAGCAACTGCTCCATTCACCAGCTGTACATGCTGCACCAATGAGAAGTCAGGAGTGAGGGACGCAGGGGGCGACGAGAGATTGAAAGCGATGAGAACAAACTGTGGACTTTCAAAGAGACAGGTGGAATATTTGGCGAGCAAATGTACTGTTAATTTACCCACCAAAGAAGTGACATGCATGGATAGATTGTTTCTGTAGTTATATATCCTTGGGAATACAAAAATAGAGGAATTCTGAAAATATATTATTTTCAAATGTAATACTGTGCATAAATTGATTTTGGAAATGAGAGGAACTTGTGTAGTTCCAAACTACGTGATTGTCACTATATAATGGTCGTCGTTTTGTGTGTTTTGTCATGTTTCATGTTAAAAGGCACCCTTGAGCTGTTAATGTATTAGATCCGATGTTTGTTTTGTAGTCAAGGCTGTGGATATATGTATTAAAAACTAGAAATATTCTCGCTTTTCCACACCCCTTCTCTAATGAGAAGATTCTTGACTAAAAATTCGGTCCCTGCACATCACACAGCTTGAAAATACATCTTGAAAATGGGCCAAGGAATCAGTTTGCACAGAATATAGCCTAAAATGTAAGACACCTGACCCAATGTTCACAGAGGGCAATTCTAAATCAATGTGGTATTTGATGACACGCAAGACTATCATTGTCTGATTGTGTAGTCTCGTCTGAATATTAGAGATGCTCATGCATCATGACAGCCATGGTTTATGGATCTATCGTTTGACACATGCTACAGCAACATTTCCTCCGCAGGAAGGAATTCCTTAAAATGCTGTGAGCGTCGAAATCGGCAGCCTAGCATAGCCGGGTAATGTTGGAGCGCCTTGAGGACTTTGCAAGGTCGATACGTGCCCTATATAAGAATCCAATATTATTATTATTATTATTTAAGTTCTAACACCAGTCAAATTAGGAACTGTACCAAACCCAGCCCTAAACATGATTGAAATCCAAGCCACAACCATGTATTTGATAGTATGTAGCCCAGAGTAAATGTTGCCAATGCAATTGTAAAAATCACCCTGGACTGTCCACACACAAAATTGAAACCTGCATAGTATGAACCGATGTATGCAAAGCACAAATTGTTTTGTTGACATGGTCCAAGGGACCTGTTTCACAAAACTTGTCATCAGTGACAATTGACAGTCTTTGTTATAAGCTACCAAAATCCTTGCTTCTGATTGGTTATCAGCAGATTTGTCACTGATTCTTGTCATTTGTCATTGAAAAAAGGCTTTGTGAAACGGGTCCAGGGCTCTACGATTCTTAATGGCTCTCTGGTGCAATCTGAGCCATATTTTGGAGCATTTTCAAACCAAGTTTATGAATAATACCGGGGTATTTCAGAAATTAAACTTAAATTGTCACTGATTTTCGAAACTGCAATTTCTCAATTCAAACCCGTCGCTGTTGCATGTCAATACCCCTTTGTGTACCACTTATCTATCTTTCTGAAATGTATTTATTGACATGTAATATAAATAATGATATAACATCTTGTGTATAAGTAAAGTAATGCAAATTTATAACAAATATATAATAAAGACAATGCAAAATATATTTTTTTGTGGCATGGTTTATTTCTGTAATGCATAATTGTAATTCATGCTCATTCATAACCATGTACATAAAGTTTATCTAGAAAAAATGTCACATTCTTTCTGTATAAAAAGTATTTTAAAAACAAAAACATATGCCATATCATCACTTCTTGTTATTCTTAAAATATTGTTTCACTTTGTGACTTTGAGAACTGAAATATAGCCACAATGATCAATCTTTCATCGGCCTTGCAAGTAAAACGAGGACAAAGAATCTGATTAAACTACAGGTACACAAAATGTTGGCAGTGCACAATGTTTTCTCTTGTAGAAACATTCATTTTAGTCTTCTACACATTCACTCTACACTTAATTAATCATAAGCTCCTACAATGTGATGCAGTAAACTGCCTGAAGAAAAAACATCCAACAAGCAGAAGAGTTTTCCATTGATGGCACTATAACCTAAGAAAGTGATACACTTAAAATGAGCCAATATTGGCTTTCAGTGCAAGCTAAAACTCAGTTGCACATGATTATTCAAACCCTCACAAGATATCAGATCCCAAATGCAAATTAAACTTCTCATCATGTAATACAACATGCAGCTTCCATTTGTGGAGAAATTTTTAAAAATCTGAGCACTTGAGATACCCCTACTGTAAATCCTTCACATTTAGAATCTTTTCTCTTCTTGATTTAAATAAATGGGATATTGCATATCATTGTTTGCAAAGTAACTCTAAAGATAACAATCCAAAGAGGATTTCAAACCAAGAATAGTCCTGCAGCTATCTCAAACTGTCAAAACATAAGCACCACTTGTAAACCTATAGCTATAAGGTACTACTGGTCAACACAACACTTTATGCGAATTTTTGAGAAAAAATTAATGAAAACATACGTACATATTGACATTCTTATTTTTTCTATAGAATGTTGTCTTGAAAAAAGAAAGGTTATTATTTACCAGAGTTATCTGAATTTGTGCACAAGGCAAAACATTTGCAATACATGAACCATTAATAAAGAAATGGAAAGCAACATGAACATTACTTTTTTTGTTTCAAGTACATGATTTGCATGAGTTTTCTTATGTTCATGTGTATTGGTATTTTTCTTATCTTTTGAAGAAAAAAACTAGTGGTAGATTGAAATGGTCCAGACAACATCAGACTGATTTTCATATGAATGAATTCTTTAATCAAATTAGATGATTGTCTTGAAGCAATAAACCCAATGGAAGCTGCAATTGGAATGCTCCCCAGGGAGTGGAGAATGTGCATACCTTGTGTGCGGTTAAGCATGAATCCGATGACAGGGGTAATAATATATATCTGTAAAGCGCATTGAGAGGGCCTGCAGTCCTGAAATGCGCTGTATAAGGACGAACTATTATTATTATTGTAATATAATATTAACCATTGACAGGTAGTTCCCTTTCAAAAGTAACATTTTATTACCCCTTTTTTGTCCAGTGTTGATCACTTTCTATGGTGAAATTAAAAGTCATACATAATGTGCCTCTTTCTATGCTACATATTTTTCTTCTTTTTTTAGCCTTATACAAAAAAAAAATTCAAAATGATGTACTTGATGTACATTGAAAGGAACTATTAAAATATCAATCAACCTGTTTACGTTAAAAATAAGGGGACTTGAATATCCATGAGTCATCCAAAATCATGTGCACTTAAAATGGATATGCCAATGTTCATGATATCATATGGCTTACAGACTGAAGTCAAAAGCAAAATAGCTCATATCTAAACTTTCTCCCCAACCTATGCTGATCACTATTTTGTCACTTAACTTTCAAGTCCATTTTAGACTTTATCAGGACAGCTTAGATTTGTCATGCCTCCCAGCTGCCTGCTAGATCTGTACTTATAGGAATTTTACAGAGAAAACAAGACAATCACATGGAGATACTCTGCAGGCCTGCAATCAGTACAGGCGATCTATGAATAGCAAGGCGATTCAACAAGATGTGTCACATATAGAATATTCATCCATCTTTTACATTACTTTTGTGCAAAATCGGTGGCATGATGACAGTGGACTGACGATTTTCTCTGGTATCACTGCATAATGAATCACTGCATAATAATATTGCATAAGGATCACTCAATAGTTTTGTATCGATCTTGTTTACCGTCATCAGGCAAGAAATATCTTTAAGTACGACACAGGCAGAATGGCCCTTTAGCGTGTGTTCCAGTCATCAATGTAGTAGAAGTCCCATCTTCTGTAGGGCAACCGTTGCTGCCATGGTTTCGACATTATCGTGTGTTCCAGTCATCAATGTGGTAGAAGTCCCATCTTCTGTAGGGCAACCGTTGCTGCCATGGCTTTGGCATCTTTCTTGTTCCCTGAACACACCGTCGGAATGTACTCGTCGTTACGTATACACACCTGGAACAAGAAGAAAAAAGGACAATGATGAGCATTGTTACAATTTTTCCATCAATTTTCAAAAATCCATACATTTCAGACTTAAATGACTTTCAAAGGGTGTTTTTTACAAATTAATTGGTATACATTGAGAAATTTAAGAAGATATAGCATCAAAATGAAAAAGATATCCAGGCTGCTTATCAAATTATCATATTAACCTGAGTGAAAATTTTCAGCATTTTTTTTTATCTCGTAGTTTCCTTCTGACAGAATGTGATGACACCAGTCATTTCTTTTGTATCATGTTTTTCAAAATTGCCATTAGATGTTCAGTAGTACCAATCACTTTGCACAATATTATGTTATGTGCCTGACAGAAGGACATGAATGCTTGCACCATCAGCAGATATCTTTATTTCTATAAACATAAGAGTTTTAAAGGTTTTATCTCTTCAAATTACTCCTTAATTCTTTCATTACAAAATATTCTTTAAAAATGAAATATTGACAAAAAATAGTGATTCCGCCTTTCAGGTATTATCTATAGTTGTACCTTGAAAACAAAGTTCTTCTTGTGTGGAGGGCCATCCTCTCTCACAACCTCAAAGTTAGGTTTGCCCCATCTCCTCTTATTACAGAGTTCATTCAGCGCCATCACAGGGTGCTTGCCGGACAGGTCCTTACGGATCACCTTTGACACATCCCCTTTCTTCTTTGGTTTCTCCTCTGCAGCTACCAGACCTGAAAGTGATAATAATAATACATTTATAGAGCGCAGAAACTATCCAACATTAAGTATATATTCTACTGCGCTATAAGAGCCATTGATATGCTTAGATTTACAGTTAATTGAAATGATGCGCTTTCAGTTTTTATATAAAGATATTCACAAATGGAGATTTCCTGACTTTGAATGGTAAGTTATTCCATAGTTTTGGGGCTGCAAAAGCAAATGCTCGATCACCTAGCGTTATTTTTGTTTTGATAGATGGGATCTGCAGCAACAAAGTATCTCGGGACCTGCGCAAGTTGCGATTGTGTTGATTAAGTTTGAAATTCAACAGTACTTTGATATAAGTGGGAGCTTAACCAAGAAGTGCTTTATATACAATCAGCAAGATTTTGAATGTTATTCTCTGGCGTACTTGTAACCAATGTAGATTTCTTAAAATTGGGGTGATCCGTGTGAATTTGGAACAACCACAGATCATGTTTTTTATGCGAATAGAAGAAGAAAATAAATGAGCTACAATAAGAAATCAATCCTGACATATGTGGAATTGCTCAATATGACTAGAGGAATCCAATCACCATATCTAAGAAAAAGACTCTCAAAATACCATGGGGCTTTGGGTAATATTGCCTCCTGGAACTTCAAAACTTTTGAACCGTTGTTGCTTGCAAATACAACTCAATTTCACATGATAGTAGAGATGAAGAATATTTTTTCGTTTCTTTGCCCTCCCATAACAGGGATTGGGTAACTTTGTCTCAGATTCTGAAACAAACTCCTGGATTTAGCTCATGCTGAAATGATAAATATAAACTTGTAGGTCAGTCAGGAACCCCATGACTTTCACAAGCCGAATCCTTGTCCGATTATCAAGATATTTGTGATTGGAAATCGAAATCAAATTTTGCATTTTCCTAACGGTTTCATCACACTACAGTCTATTTGGGGAAAGGAGTATGGTAAAACCAGTCACTCAAAGATTTTTACTTTTTTGAGGCACTTCATGATCATTTTGGAGCGCCATTTTTTTAGGGCTTCAATATTACACCATATTACAGACACTGATGACATGTACAGCCATGCATCTCAGATTTAACATTGTTGAACGATGCCTTTAACTCTGCCTGTTGTATAAGACCCAAGAAAAAACAGGATTTAAAAAAAAAAACTTGCCTATCCGATCTGTCTTGATCTCTAACAGCAATGGATTGAGGGCTCCCTCCTTGTTCTTGCCTAGTCCTTCTCCTTGCTTCCAGCCCATCTTATGCATGAGTGACCGTCCAATGTCCGTGTTGACCGGTGCAGCTGTCAGGAACATGTCCTGTAGGGGTCGGTCAGATCCAAGCATCAATGATGACCCAAGGTGAAATGGCCCACGAGCAGGGCGAGCGAAGGCGACATACCCAAAAATGTCAATATTTTGAGGGTATGATGATGAGGAGGGTATTTTTTTTAAGGATATGATTGGAGATGTGATGGTGGGAGATAAGTAAAAATAAATAAGGAATAAAATTAGAACCCTAGTTATGATTGTTAGTGGGCATTATCTTAAATATCATTCTGAAGTAATAGAGATGGATGATTTTCCTCAAATATATGAACATTAGACATGATAAATACTACTGCTCATATCAGGAATAGGAAGAGACTAAAGCTTCCTAATGACACTTCATACTTTCCTTACGATTTTAAAACTTTCATTAGAAATGATCGATATTAAAGGACCATTTTTGTTTAAAATAAATACAATTAGTAATGCCTACTTCAACAAGGAAGAGTTGAATAAAAACTTTGATTCTGATATAACAGACTACATAGAGTATCAAAGTTCTAACGTCACATTCACTCGTCGTCTCGGTTACTGGTTCGAAACAACAGAGCCTGTGAATGAGGTTCACCACGACATAATTCAAGCAACGGGCTGGAGCAGGGCAAATTCAATGTTTGGTGCTGGTGTGATCACCACGTCATTGTTTACCACAAAATTGTTTCGAACCAGCAACCTTGACAACTTGGCCGATATGACGTCACACTTCGGTACTCTATAAGATGTACAATTTGTCTCAATATCCTAGGATGTGTATACTTACAACACCAGCCAGTTTTTCGGTACAGGACAATGATACATAAACATAACAAAGAGCAAAAAGACACCACATGAAAATCCCTCATGACTTGAAAGGAGTGTTTGATTTAAGCACAAGGAATGGGCCCACACACATCAGTTTCTAAAGAATGAAATTTGCTTTCATAAAATAACACTCTCAGTCCTCTGTTAAGGAACAGAAAGCTATGATCTACATATCTTTTATATTTTATCATGCTATGAACCAGCGCAGCTGAGTGTATTTTATATAAAAGCTGCGCTATATAAATTTATTATTATCATTATTATTATGCTATGGTAAAGCGTTTCAAAGTAATTTTGCCATTGTCTTTTAAAATGAATGATGTAAACTAGTATATCTAATCTTAAATATATTTGTTCTTCAACTTTAGACATCATAAAACATCCTTAAGCTCAGAATCAAATAGATAGAAGTTATTTTCTTGTAGGCTATTTTCTTGCAATCATGTTTTTGAAAATAGCCTTTGCTCATCACGAAAAAATACAAATGCAGAATCAGTGGGCCCATTTTCCTGCATAACAGTGCTAAAATGAAACGCTCCTTACCCACCAACTCTACATCACGATGTCCGTTTCTTATTCAAGTTTCATCTGCAGCTCCACATTCTTCTCCTGATGGCTATTACTGCGCCGTCGTATTGGTTTATAACCTGTAACAAGTTTCCAGTCTAGTCAGAGAAATGTATGCTGCCACCCCCATCTCTCAAATGGGACATGCCATGGCCAAAAGAGGAGGCCATGTTGTCCCACTGGAGAGATGACAGAGAGTGGAAGACAACATTTCAACAAAAGGGGTGTGTAGCCATTTTAAAATGGCACGTTGAATACTAGTATTACCAGTATTAAACAGACATGTACATAAAAGTGGTCCTTATGTTGTTGTCAGTATTGAAGAATTTATATCGATATTGATGAAAAAGTAGATGTTGGGTTTTATAAGCTCATAAAACTCCACATCCCCTATCTCTTTCTCCAGAGCTTTTCATTTTAGTAGCCGTATTTCCATTTTCTACTTGTTTAGGTACAAAGTTCAAACCTTCTTCCCAGATGAGACTAAAGCTACATCTAAGGCTAAGTGGTAATTTCTGTTGATTTTGTGTGGAAATGTACACACCTGTTATGACATACTTTATAGTAATGTCACGGGCCACAGAACCATACACCCACACTTTCTAAAATGTGGGTGTCAACTTGTCATTAAAGTAGACTACCACTGGAAACATGTTACAGGTGACAAGGAAATATGAGATCAATTGAGAAAGATCACCAAACTTTCGCGTGAGTGATGTCTCAAGATTCATTAATATGCAGAAGTGTGGTAATACATCTCAATTACAACATTTAATAATAGTCAGATGATTTTTTTTTTTAATTGCTTTAGCACCTTGGAATTGTCACAATGATGGTCTTATTTCTTTTTATTACCTAGATTCCTGAATTCTAGTATCTTGTTACAACTAATAAATGGGAGCAGAAATATAGAAAGAGATTTAAGAAGAATAATGCAAGGAGGAAAGGAGAATTTTGAAGTTAAGAGGAAAGTAAAACAGAAAAGAACAATACAATCTAAGAGAAATCTTAAGCCAAACCTGTTCAATCTCTCACAAGAATGATCATTCAATGCAAAATAGATGTGACTAAGTTTAAAATTATTCAAAGTGAACCCTGCCTAGGCCCTATTGTCAATTCCTAGCATGATCAAATGGTCCCTAGATCAGTTTGAAGGTTTAAAACCTGGTTTCTTGGTGAATACAAACCTTCCTAATCCAAGCCTGGTTTTTGCGATTGGGATTACCCAGCTCTTCAGGTCGTAGGAAGGTAGCGTCTGTGCTACCTGTGAACAAACCAGGTTTCTTGCTGCTGTGGGCCCAGGTCTGAATCTAACAAACAGAAAACAACAAATGGTTAAAGATTATGTTATCTGTTTGCATTTCAAAAAACTCAATTTTTCACAATTTATATGTTGTATTGTTGAATAAGACAAACATTTATGTGACAGATTTCCAGTTTCTAATTTTCAACTTTTTGCAATTGTAAAGTTTATGTGATATACCAAACACCATCACCTATAAAAAAAAAACATTTCTAAGGCACAAATTGAAGAAGTCACAGTTATGCTTTAAAACCCTTTCCTTTAATTCCCCTGGGAGTAGTTTACAAAATTGAAAATGAGCATGATTTCTTTTCTCTGTAATAATGCATAAAACTATTTTTTTCTTCTCTGTAACAATGCATACAAATCTATCAATAATAAAAGTAATAAATAGGGTTTTCATCATTCCTCGGGGGATAAGTATGTCAGAACACCGTTCGAATGTGTCCCTATTCCACCAGTTTAACAGTAGCTTGATTTGAATGTCATGAAGTACACAGATTCTTTTAAACTGACCTGTTTTTGTGAGTGATGTAGGACAGTGAGTGCCTCCACGTTATTAGGATTGGATTGCAGAGCCCTAGCAGCCTTCAATCTAGCAGACACGATCTGGCCGATGTCGTAAGACTGCAGGAAAAATGACAGAAGAAATATACACATGTATCTCTAAATGAAATAGCAACAACAGAAAGATGAAAGTAGATGAAAGTGTGATAGGCAGAATGATGACCAATACAAAGACCTTTTTCCCCCAAATGATATTCGTAAAAAATAAAAAGAAGTTATATAGATAGTGGTGGTTATTTTACCTGACAGCTGAGAAAGCAATAAATGCTTGTTAGTAAAGCCTCGGTCACAAATGCCATTACGAACGGCTACAAATGCCGTACGAACGATTTTCAGACAATGGAAATTCGGGAACACAATGGAAAAACAGGGAGATTCGTACGAAATTATCGTTCGTACAAACCTTTGTGACCGTAACATAAGCAAACAGAAGATTGACGGCTTTAGGTACTCTCCGAGGGACCTGGTAATGATGATTAATGCCTTACCAAAGGGCACTAGCGCATCGACTAGGTTTCGAACCCGGGTCACCGGATTACGAGACCACTGCTCTACCGACTGAGCTATTGCGCCTCCTCCTCCATACAATACTTCCCACACATCGAGGCTGTCAAGATTTTTCAAGTGCATTCACTTGTGTTTTGGGTATAAACATGTTGTACGCAGTATAAACGAAGGATTTTGGTTATCAGGCAACAAGCCATTATTGCAATGTAATCCTCTAGTATAAATGATAAAGTGATCCATCAGCCCTATAAAATAAATGTATATGTTTACTGCTATGTTTGACAAACCTTGACAAGCTACTTGCATGTTAAAGGGCGATGTTTCTTTGCAATATATGCATAACATCAAACACTAACATTCATGGCTGTTGCATGTATGTTGCTATACTACTATTGCATAAGAAGATAATTTTGAGACAATGTTTATTCTTCAGACTCAGCGATTGGGATAAGTCCGCCATCGTCAAACACGCCCAGCAACACGAACACACCATCGAATGGGATAACAGTCATCTCATCTCCATAATGAAACACTGGCATACACGCCGAATCCGAGAAGCCATCGAAATTCACCGCCACAACACCGTGCCCCAAGACTCGGGACTATACATCAACGACATCTGGAAACCTCTCATCAACAAGTACCCGGTCACTCCTCCTCCACCACCACCTCCAGCACCGCCTCCAGCACCGCCTCCAGCACCGCCCTCACCACCCCGACAGACACCCGTACATCAACCACCGCCACCCGCCGAACCCTCAAAGCAGCCACCAGCCTCGCAGCTACACTGCACAGCAGACGACAACAGACTACAACGCCGCCTACGTCGGGGACACACACAGCGTCTCGCCGACAACACACCCCACTCATCGACTCGAAACTCTACTAAGTCCGCAACCCGGAAACTCCAGCCCAGACGGATAGTCAGACGAATTACCAGCCGACCATCCATGCCCACTCCCCGATGACTCAAGCGGACATACGGTCACCTATTTTTCCCTGACGTCCGCACACTGGTGACTTAAGCTCACGCACGCCAGCTATTCCCCACTCCTGACGACGGATAGTCAACCTGTTCGAAACGTCGAGCCACTCATCCTCTCCAAGCGCTATAGTTCTCCTGAGAACTATATGCCAAGAAAGATAACAAACAGTCCTTTTCAGGACTACACTCCTCCAAGAAAGATTACCGAGTCAGAGTCCTGTTCAGGACTCCTCATATCTCTCTCTCTCTCACACACATGGTGCAACCGCAAACCTACTGTATAATGTTTATTCTGTTTGTATGATCCACACTCAAAGAGCCTACATGTAAGATTACAATGGAAACTAAGAGCACTGCGGAATAAGAAGTACTCACAAATCCTGGTGAATCTTCAAAGACTTTATCTTTCTCTGGTACTGGCTGTGGTGGTTGGCTGTTGGTCAGCCCCGGAATGTGAGGGCCAGCTACCACAGGAGCCACAGTGGCAGCAGCTGCAGGAGCCATAGCTGTTGCTGCTGGGGTGGTCTGAGTTGCGGGTGTGGCTGCTGGTGTTGCTGCTGGTGTTGCTGGTGGTTGCGCAGTACTAGCTTTTGTGGTTGGTGCTGCCGCTGGTTTAGGGGTGGGTTTCTCCACAGTCTGTTAATCAAAATTAGTGAGTCAAGCTAAGTAGTAACAAATTAATCTAATTTCCTCACATTACATGATAATGAAAATACTTCATCAGAGAAATACACAAGCACTTGACTTACAAGTAAATAAATCCTGGTTATTGCTTATTTAGCTTGAAATTGACCAAATAGGGTTTGAAAGTGAATTAAATTATGTCCACCCACACATTATTCCTACACACTTGCACTACTTCAATATCACCTACAATTAGAAATAGTTGTTAGGGGGTGGCAGGAGGGTTAATGTATGTGGCTAATAGCATGGGGGTCATGACTGGATGAATGTATCTTCAAGCGAACCCACCCACGTAGCAATCATACTCACTTTCCATTGGCCATAGGGATCGTTGGCATTGCCAATCACAATCTCCACTTCTTTCTTACGATGTTGAGAGCCACACGACACTGGGAACTGTACTCTCAGCTTGTCCTTATTGACCACAGGAATCTGGATTGCATTCTGAAATTATAATAAGTGTTCAAAGTCATTAAAGGTATTACAAAGTTTTGGTATGGGGTCATGAATTTTGTTCAAATGAACATATTAGAAGCATATGTAATTTTACAATATTCAATGATCATTGTCGCGGTTGAAATCGAGTCTAAAGTGATGAAATTGTAAACAATAAAGTCTTTATGTTGTATTGCGCCCTCTCAAGACTCATATTTCTTTAGCTTCATAACAATGTTTTTTTTACTACAATCGACCGATTTGCTATTCCCGTTTGGAAATTATATCAGAACTGCATATTCTGAGATTTTCATGGTCCCAGCTATCATGGAATGGCCTTAGGCGCTATTTGAAATATTTGAAATTTACCGGGAGGGGCGATAAATTTTTTATCATTCAATTTATCGGAAGCAGAAGTGTTTTGGAGGCTAAATTTTCTAGTGCTTATACTACATCCACAGGGCCATCCAAATATATCAACATTTTAAAGAATTACTATCAATCCAATTTTCAAAATTTTTCCAAAACTTTGCATTACCTTTAAAACACAATACGAATCAGCTTGGAGGAAAGTAGGGTTTAGTTTAATTTCCACTTTTAAAATGCCATTAGGCCCTATCGTCTTTTTCATGTGACATCTTGTGACCTTTCCAACCTTCTCAACCCATTTATCATCTAAAGACATGTTATGTGCTACATGATATTCAAAGGACTTGTTATCCTCCCAACTATATTATTATAACTTAATTAAATTTTAGATGAAAGTAATTGTCACAAAGCAATGTATCGACTATATATACAATTCCAAACATTTAAGTGTTGAAATAGTTTTCAAAGTCTGTTTGATGTCTTCTTTTCATGGAAAACAAATTGGTTGGGAGAATTTACTGTTAGAGGGTGTCGTACAGTGACGCCTTCAAAGAAAGCCATAAATATCATTGTGGTTTGAGTTTTTTTCAGGATTTTTTTGCTAGAGGGTTAGTACAGTAGAAGGAATATAATAAGTAACATTTCATAGTCAAATTACGCAGTTTTTTCATCAACAATGTTACCGATTCACTTGAAGATTTAACAGCATTTGTTATGAATGTAAGAGCAGTATGGAAAGGATCGAATGGTTTAATATTCATTTACCCTGATGTTCATCACGATGGGAGCAGCCTCTTTGACCTTGAAAGGATGTCTCACAAACGGTTTCTGAGCCTCATTCCCATCTTCATCTTCGTCATCTGAGCCCACTGGTCTGTTGACCGGTGAGTCATCGTCAGAACTGCCTCCTTGAAGATTAGCCAATGCCTTGCATCGGTCGGTGAACTTCTGGATGGATTCATTGACTTCAACTGTATGATCAATGACAACAAGGAAGGAGAATTTATTAGCATCAATGCAAGTGATGCAAAGTTTGGCTACAATAGCAGTTTAAAAACGGTTGCAATGATACTTTGAATAGCTCAAAGAAAGATTGGGAAGATTCACGTAGTTACTTACACTGCTTCACAAGTAACCCATTGTTGTTTAATCAACATTTTCAAGCTTATTTCATTAAATAACTGGATTGTAATCTGAAAATGTCACTTAATAAAAGACCTTTGGCAAAATGTTGAACATTCGTTATACCCAGGTAGGTAGATAACAAATAAAGAAAGACACATACAATGGTGTATCTGAATAATATCTTACAACTTATTTTGTTGTAGGCATTAACTTTGAATACAAGTATATGTTTAGTATTGTCATGAATTGATTTATGAATAGAAGTCAACTTACATGAGTCAGCTGCTTTCTTCATGGATTCAGTAATAGGCAAGTTAGATGGCAGGTCTCCTGCTCTCATTCTCATTAAAGCATTAGCCTTGGCAATCTCCAACAGTTTTTTCTTGTCAATATGAAACTTGGGGGATCTTGACCTTGAACGAGACCTAGAACGTGACCTCGAATATGAACGTCCCCTTCTACGACTGTATCCATAGCGCGGATTCCTATCATCATGGCGGTCGTTGTAACGACCTCCACCACGACTGCTGCTCCCGCCACCAAGTCTGTCAAACACACTTTTTCTGTCATGAGCAGGCTGACGGATGTAGGTGTCTCCAATGTCATATGGTTCGTTTCCGTCGCCAACTTCAGGAGATGGACTATCGTCTTCTTTAGGGACCATCCGAGTTACCCAGCAGCCTCGCGATTCACTGAAATAACTCTTTTCCACCATTTTGGTTGTTCCAATGCTTATATCGCTATCACCATCATCACCAGAGCGTGATTTTGACCGTGATCCTTTGTGCCTTTTGTGAGAACACGACTCTGAACGTGACTCTGAACGCGAATCAGAATGCCTCCTCTTGTGTTTATCTCTATGGTCACTTCTGTCTCGACCACGTTTGTCTCTCTCCGTTCGGTCTTTTTTATTATCCCTCTCACTTCTATCTTTCTTCTTATCCTTCTTCTTGCTTTTCTTGTGCTTTTTAGTAATTTCACCTTCTTCAATATCACTGTCAATTGCCCCTTCCTCTTTGTCATCTGATTTGTCTTTTTTTCTCTTCTTTGAAGTTTTGTCACTTTCCGTCTTTACATCCTTGCTCTCCACCACCTTCTCAATAGATTCTGCATTCTTGTTGGGTTTTTCTGTGGATGAAGCTGTACTAACAGCACCTTCGTGCTTCTGCTCACAGCTGGATGACTCTTCTGTGCCCTCCTTGTGTCCGGCACTTTCTGAACTTTTTGAGAGTTTAGCTTCTGTATCATTAATGACTTCTGAGTCGTCAACCTCACCACTAGTCTCTATTCCCATCTGTGAAACATTCTCCACTTTGATGGCAGAACTCTCAAGCTGTTTAGCAGGTGTTGGCGAGTCCTTCACACTACTGATGAACTCTATCTGCCTAGAAGAAGCTGTGGTGGGACTATCTTTGACAACAGTATCACTGGGGCATGACTGTTCATCTTGAGTCACTTCAGATTTTTCTGAACAAAGTGAGTTCATTGAGGATTCACTCTCGTTAGTTGCATTAGTTCCAGAGGTGACATCTGTCTGCTTTTTAGTATTATCTGCAGACCTGTTTTCTTCCTCTAACTTTTCTTTTCTTTTGACTGCACTTTCTGCAGGGGCATCATCCGATGGTGGCACGACCACTTCAATAGGATTGTCAAGAGCTGCCTGAGTTTCAGAGGATTGGGTCTCATCTGAAGCTGACATCTCACTCTTGATATCGTCCTTCTTTTCAGACTGGACCTTATCACCTGGATCCTCGGCATATTCTTCTGCAGATGGAAAGTCATGTTCAAGATGGTCTATCTTAACTTTGGTCGATACCTGATGCTTCTTGGAGTGGAGCTGCTTTTTATCTTCCCTGTCTTTCTCTTTCCTTTTCTCCTTGTGTCTCTTTTCTCCTTTCCTACTTTCCTCATGTTGACTCTTCTCTTTTGTAGCATCCTTTTTCTCCTCCTCTCTTCTATAGCTTTTCCTAGTGTTTTCTTTTTGTATCTGCTCTTCCTTCATTTTCCTCTCATCATGACTTTTCTTTTCACTTTTGTGACTTGAATCACTTTTGCTGTTTATGCGAGTCTTGACACCATCATTGGAAAATGTTATTGTGAAACTTCCTCCTGCACGTGGAGGGTCTGTACTTTCTCTTACGATCTTGCTTTCTTCCTTTGAATCATTCTTGGAAGGTATTGCCTTCTCATCACTTCCCATGTCACTTTTACATTCTTCCTTGTGGTGTCCAGTTTGCATTTCTTTTGTCCCACTAGTGCTTCCTTCTAATTGTTTTGATAAAGGCACACATTTATCATCCTCTTCAGTTTTCTTAGGTGTTTCACAACTTTCACTGTGGGACAGCTTCTCAATGCTCCTTGACCTTCTTTCATGCTTGTCATCGGTTTTCTTTTCTTCTTTATTCTTAACTTGATCCTTTCTTCCAGTGGTCTTCTCTACCACATCCTCATTTTTTCTCTTATCGTCTTCTTTCGCATCCTTTGTATGACTCTTTTCTTTGCTGCAACTTCTACTTTCACTATGACTTCTAGATTGTTCCTTTCTCTCTTCAGTTTTAGTCTTTTTATCCTTCTTTACATCGTCTTTCAGGGGGTCCTCATCCCTTGCTCCCCTCTCTTCACTAGTTTTTCTACTGGAACTTGAACTACTCCGGCTTTTTCTCTCTTCTGATATTTCATCTTTCTGTCGCGATTCCTTCTGCTTTTCATCTTTGCTCCTTCTCCTGCTAGAGCTTGTTTTATCTCCTTTATGTTTAATGTCAATTGTTTCATTTCCTAATGCTTTTGAATCTCTCTCTTCTCTGGTCCCTTGTTCGGAAGTAGTCCCTCCTTCATTCTTCAAATCAGAAGCACTATCCTTTTCCTTTTTGTCTTTGTGCTTGTGCTTACTCTTTTTCTTTTTACTTTTCTTATGTTTGTGCTTCTTGTGTTTGCTCTTGTGCTTGTGTTTGGAGGACTTTTTCTTATCTTCCCCCGTCTTTTCCAAGACTTCTTTCTCCTCTTCTATAGCCTTCTCCTCATTCCCACTCATCTCCTTTACATCTTCCCCTTGCTTCTCTTCCTCTTCATGTGATGATTCGCTCAGCTCTCCATCTTCTAGAATGGTCCTCCATGGCAATCCATCAGCAACCTGATCATCATCACTATCATTACCATCATCATCGCTACTGCTGTCAGAGTCAGAGTCCAAGCCATCTTTTGCCACCTTCTCTGGTTCTTGTTGCAGCTCTAACAATTTAGTTTGGATGTTTATCTTGATCATTTTCTTTTCACCTGACATTGGTACACTCTTCTTCTCTGCACCCACTTCATCATCAGACTCTTCTTTTTTGCTCAACTGTAAGCTCTTGAATTGAAGCTGACCCTTTGAGGACTCTTCTTTCATGAACTTCGTCGATCCAGAATGTTTCTTGGTCTTTTTCCCATCCTGTTCTTTGATAAATGCTTCATCTTTCGCAAGATCATTTGTCGTTCTCTTGGGTAAAGCTAGTACAGGTGGTGACTTGACAGATCCACTTCCCCCTTTCCCAGCTGCAGACGTCACTGCGATGGATGCATCTTCCTCGTACAGCCTCATGAGTTTCTGTACTTTACTACTGTCTCCTGAAGCGGATTCATCAAGATGTTGCTTGGTGTTTTTCGTGGAATCCGACTTGACTGTCTGTGAATCTTCAGCTTTCTTTGATGGTCCTGATATCATCTTGGAGGTAACCCTGTTGATTTTGATCTTCGTTGACTTCGGACTTTTACTATCACTATCGTCATCTTTTTTGCTCCTGAAAAAGAAAAGAGAAAAATACAGCTTATGAAGTTATGAAGAATATGCAGCGCACAGAAATGCAGTACTTTCCAAAACAATACCCTAGGTTCCTCTTTAGTCTTGCACTTTGGATGGTGACTTTAAATGTTTTAAAAAGTTTGCAAGGTGTGTTGTGTGCAGAAATGGGGGCTTACATCCAAATTTGAGGTTTTGTTTACATGGATCTCCACAAAGCGGTGTGTCACAGGCACAGGCCAATAGCATGCATGCCAATTAAGCCAAAAGGCTTGGTGCTATCATCATTCAATTTCAGTTTTCATATATCACCAAGCCTAACTTTACTTCGGCCTTACATGTGTGTATACCTAGACCCGTAGGAATGCGAGCGCTGGTTCCGAGATTAAGTATCGTCCGCGTAAACGAGAGTCGTCTTCGTAAACGCTGACAGATGCATCCATAAATATAAGGATCGTCCGCATTTTCGCTGACAATTCTGATTTCTGATCCGTGCGTTGGCGTCCTCTTTTTTTGCATCGCCAAAAAAAGAATTCCACGCAGTTCCACGATGCATTTCACATTAAACTTTGTACAGAGACGTTCACGTTATGAGCGATTAATCCCCGGGAAGACTGACAACCCATAAAAGTAAGACGGTGAACTGGGGGGGAACCCGAAACCCGCAGAGCCAAAAAAAAAAAAGTCAGCAAAAATACGGACAATCCATATATTTTAGGACGCTTTTCTGTTTTTGTCCGCGTTTACGAGGATATCCTCGTTTAAGCGAACGATCTTCATTCTCGGACCAGCGCCCCTTCTGTAGACATTATCATGTTATAGAAAACCACCATTCGCTCCGCACAGTAGCGCTTCATAATTGTTCATTGCTTCACACTATCATTTGTCTCCTTTTTTCCACCCTATTAAAAAGGCATAGTCTAGACCCTCTAGTATTCACAGTTTATCACACACAAAACTTCCATAGCATAGCTCAGTCACAACACCAACATACAGATATCACATACATGTAGGACTTGCAACAAGCTGGAGCGGAGCCTTGCGCAGCCACGCCAACCCCAGAAGACCCGGGCCTTGCAGGCCCTTGGGCTAGGCCCGTGTTGAGCGGCCAGCGCGCAGCGCTACAAACACAGCGACGAACAAAATATTTCGATAATAAATTGACGTTTAACCATTAGATCTTTAGTATTCATTGACAATCATTCAACACATCAAAAACTCATAGACAGCATGAATAGAATAATATGGTAATGTTACTTTTGAGCTCTCTCCGTTTTAAGATCACGCATCTTTTGGAGGGCGAAATCGCGTAGAGCATCTCGCAGGTTTTCCGCCATCTTTAATTTTTTCCTTTTTTGTTTGTTTTCTTTTTCTATTCTGTGTGTTTTCTTTTTGCTCTCGATCGGGCAATTAATAATTGCAAAAAAGAGACAAAAATAATACCCCGTCAACTACCCCGGGACAAGTCATCATAATATACCTCAAAAGAAAGATAGCCTTGTTGTAGGCATAATGATAGATGATAGATGATAGATTGCGCTACTATAACTCCAGCATAATGCGAGGGGCGGGCACAACGCCCCCCCCCCACAACAAAAAGAAATGATGAAAACCCTTTGAACGAGTAGCAGCAACCCTAATTCAAAGAAAATGAGGGTAATTTTTACTCAAATTTGTCCAAAGCTCGCTCGCTTATTTTGATGATATATAACTTATTAAAATTATTCTTATAAAAATAATTATAGTAAGCTTCTATTTAGAAAAACTTTACCATTCAAAGGGTAAAACCCAGGGGGTAGTGATCATAATTTTTGTTTCGTATTTGACCTCGGAAATGACCCGTCGGCCCCCGCCCCCCCCCCCCCCCCCCCCCGTGGATCCGCGCCTGTTAAGGTCACCCTGTGTTGGTCACCCATTAGCACAATTTAAACCAAAAAATGTATTTTTTAAAAAAATCGAGGGAAGGGGGTTCGACCCCCTCCCCTCCCCTGCGTACGCGCATGAAAACGGCCCTCAAATGCATTTTCGGTATAAATCATAAATTTTCGCTGTTTATGATGCAAAACCCGTGACCATCATCATTAGAAGAACAACAACATAATCAGATCATTATACGTACAATTGCAAAGTAGAATTTTATCTCGAACGATGTAAAGATAAAATAATATTGATAATGTCGGAAACGATCCTGTATGCTGATAAGTTTGATCTAATTCCCCTCCCCTTGGCCTCTTGGGCTGGTATTTGTAATTTCGTCATCATTTTAATGAATCAGACATGTCAAGATACAAAAGACAAAATAGAAGATGCAAGATAACTATTGCGTCGATATAAAACTGTACAAAATATACGAAGAGACCAGCTCATTGCCTGTAAATGAGATGGTGGTATGATCGAGTATAGTCATTTCAGAATTATCGGGGGATAGGGGGGCTTCTGAAATACCCCCCCCCCCCCTCCAGTCTCATACGTCAGTTTATCGGTAGACTGACATAATTATGACGCCCCCTGTGCTCCTTCCAAGTTCTGGCACCGGGCAGAAATTAATGTGGAATAGGCTTACTATACTTGACAACTACTTCCGGAACTCCCGCCCCTCCCTTCTTACTTTGACACAATGTCATGTATAAGAGCTTCGTATGCAATGTCGGCATTGTGTATAGATCGAGGAGAGGCAGCCCTATAGGCCTACATTACATCATGCTTGTGCAGTTTGCTTCCTGGGCTTATCCGTTAATGTTGAAAATGTATTGTTATCATAACACATAATTTAATATGCAAGTTCGTTCGTCACTGGTGTAGAAATATATAGAGTGTTGTAAATAAAACAGCTGGATTGAAGACATTTAGAGTTTCAATTTACCCTTAAGTGTACATATTGAATTTAAAAATACAAACAGTAAATATACAATATATTGATATCATAATGTTATTATCTTTTCATCATCTTGAATCATATCTAAATTTTAAAAAATAGTCTTTGGTTTTGAGGCATGCTGCAGTACTTGGCCGAAAAGTATATACTAGGCGGTATACAGTGAATAAAATTAATAGCGAATGCTGGGGACATGTCTTCGGGTAAAATTAGAACACTGTGCTAATTGAACTTCTCCGTCACCAACAAATAATCAATTCCTTTAACTCCTGTGTAGGCTATAACGACTGGGTGTTACAAGAAAAAGGGGAATCGAGAGCCAGCACACTAATAATGAACACGAGTGTTGGGTATCTGAGGTAGATTATTGAAGAGAGGGAGGGAGACAGACAAAAACAGAGAGAGAGGGGGAGAGAGAAAGATATATAATTATATATACGTATATATATATATATATATAAGGGAGAGAGGAGAAGGAGGAGAGAGGAAGGGGGATATAGAGGAGCGGGAGAGGGGCGGGAGAGGAGGAACAGTGATGAGAAAGATATAGTGAGATATAGAGAAAAGAGAGAGAGAGAGAGAGAGAGAGGGGGGGGGGGGGTAAGGGGAGCGTTATTTTTTTATGCGGCACAGATTGGGGCATGGCGCGTGTTAAACCTATGTGAAGTACGTTCTTTCCCTTCTGAATAGTGTCTGCACGTACGTGAGACTAGTCATGTTCGCTAGCGCATTAGCGCTGCGAAGAAGTTTGTATATCCATCGCGAACTATGTGTTTAGATAACATTCCTCTTCGTTTAAGTTAGTTAAGTTTTATTGACTAATTATTGTGATGTTCTCCTCATTGACGTGCTGCCTCCTCTTCAGATTTCCAATTTGATTTTAATTGTTGATGTAATGATTTTTCCATGCGGTAGTGGATTACATGTAACACTATTAAAAACAGACCTCTACTACTTACACTGTCTAGTACGCACACGACCAGTATTAGTCTGTAAATCAAGACCCCTTTAAAAAAAAAGCCCCAATCTGTGCCGCATAAAAAAATAACGCGTAAGGGGAGAAGGGGTGTAAGAGGAAGTTGGAGAAAGAAAAAGAAAAAGAGAGAAAGAATATCAAAAGAGGTACACTCTAAAAACAGAGAGGGAAGAGTATATCTTTATTAAAGCAGTTTAAATGTATTGCCACTTAACAAGAAATTAAACTAATGAGAAGGACAGTTAAACTACAATGTTTATTCAAGATGATCTTATTCGAGCTATTAAAAAGAAGAGTGACATATTTCCTAGCCTACGATAGTTTTTGTATAATAATATAGGATTTCTCGGTCACTTTCGTAAGCTTTTCATTCGTTTTGATACAAAGTTCATTCAAATTCGCGAAATAAAGCTGCCGGCGTGTTAATTACATTCAAAATAACACTTTTTTCATTTGATTTACTTATTCGGTCAATGGATTTAGCACTTTTTTCGTTCTATTTAACAACCGCTTACAAATGCGCAGTTTGCATTCATTTTCGTCAACAATGGCAAATCGGACGTCCGTACCATTCAATTTCACTTTGGGTCATTCTAAATAACAAAGTTTTCATTCATATTCGCCTATATTTAGAAACCTATGGTATACATGGTATATGCACATGTTTCTCATCTAAATTAAACAAATGAGTTATTATAGGATTTCCCGGCCAAATTCGCGAGTTTGTCATTCAAATTTATTTGTCTTGCGTTCAAATTCGACGGTTTAAGTGCAGTCAGGTATATCTCGGGTTTATATTCCCTTTTCTAGTTTTCAAATCTATGGAATTTTCGTTAGAATCTACGTATGTTTCATTCAAATTAATGAACAATGTGCTTCTTTCGCTATTTGGTCATTCGATTTGGCGCAACACAATTTTCTGACAACGCGACGGTGTACTTTTAGCATTCTAATTCATTTGTAGCATTCAAATTAGCACTTTGTCCACTTAAATTGATGGCCAATATACATTTCTCGTTTATTACACACTTTTTATAGCTCATTCTTTTTCTTTCAAGATTGTTTTTTTCATGTGTATTTCATCATATTTCATTTTCTTGCATTTATACACTTATACTTATTAGATTTATCTGATATTCATCAGCATTTAAGTTTGATTGTTAAGAAGAAAAAAACGACTTGCATCTACGGACCTGATGGTCTCAGTATATTTGTAAATGTTCATGTAAGGAAGTTGTTTGTCTTATGTTTCATCATAAATTTATCATAATTTCATCATAATTTCATTATGGAAGAAGGGTACAATATTGTGACTGGGGTAGGGACTAGAGTCAAGAATTTGAACATGATTCATTATTTAGCCATGTCTTTAGCCATCGATCTGATTGCGGGCAAGTAAACTATGAAACTCTTTAAGAAAAACAGAGGGGTGTGCTGGGTATAAGAGACGATGTGAATTATTTTTGTAAAATTCCGAGTCTGTAGTAAAAAGGGGCGATTGAGGGTACCCCCACCTTTCCCGGGTATATGAACATGTCCGTGCAGAAATGCCATATCCCTTGATTTCGCCCCTTCTTTACTTTATGCAGTGGCGGATCCAGGGGTGGGCCGAAACGGCCGCGGCCCCCCCCCCCCCCCCCCCTCTTGGCGGCGCAAAAAAAATTGAGAAGGAAAAAAGAGCCGGAAGAAAAGAGAAGAAAAAAGAAAAGAAAATAGAGAGAGTTCAAAAAAAAAGAGGAAAGAAAAAGAAGAGAGGAGCAGGGGAGAAAAGAAAGACAACGAAATGGCACTAAAAATTAGTGACAGTAACGACGAATAAGGGAAAGACAAGGGGAGAGGGGAGGGGGGGGGGTGTGCGTGAAGGCGGATGCATTGAGGGGGGAGGGGTGACTGGCCGTATTCTTATTTTTAGGTTATGCGAAACAGTCGGAATTATGCTTATTTTCAAAAAATCTTAGCATGCTTGTTTATGTTAAGCCGTAGTGCATTAAAAAAGTTTAGTGTAGAAACACTTCTTAAAAGGCCGCGCCCGGCCCCTCCAAAGAACGGCAGAATGGTCATCTATAAATTCTGGGGTCATTCTCGATGGCTTGGGAGCCGTTATTGAAGTGGGGGCCGGCCCTACTCAAATGGTATTGACGGTAACGATGGATAAGGGAATAAGGAGGAAGGGATGCACATGCATGCGCGTACGCATACAACATGGCAGAGCTTGAGGGGCCTGGCAGAGCCTTTTTAAGAGAGAAATTGTCTTTAGAAGAGAAAAAGAGGTTATTTCTAAAATGAAATGAAAGGGCTCTTGTCAAATAGCCCTTTCATTTCATTTTTTCTCTCGAAATAAACTCTCTTTCTCTCCTATAGACAATTTTATGAGATGGAATCTTCAATCTGAAGCCTTTTTTGTGCTCTTTGAAAATAGCACACTGAATGGGGGCAGTGTAATTTAAATTTCAAGGGATGGATTAGAGTTTTTATCGCTCTTGAAAGTCAAATAGCCCTTTCATTTCATTTTAGAAATAAACTCTAATACATCCCTTGATATTTAAATTGCGCTGCCCCTATTGTGTCCTCTTTTTAAAGAGCACAACAGAGCCCTCAGATTAGGCAGCAAGTAGCAAAACAAACCCGTTAAACTGGACACAACATTCAATGGGACGATGCCCACATCATTGAGTTTGAAACGCACTTCTGGTCAAGAATGGTAGAAGAAGCATCTGCATAAAAAGGATGAATCCTTCACTGAATAGGGATTCTTGCTATACACTTTTACCTTTGTGTAAATAATAAAAGGTCCACGGGAGTGGTTGTTAGAAGCTTAAACTACATAAAACTCTCTCCAATTTTGCAGGGGGAGAGCCTTTGCCGGGAGTCTTTAATAATAAAAGGGATAAATCCTTCACTGAATAGGGATTCTTGCTATATGTTACCTTTCTTCGCTCCAGTGATCTCGAGGCAGCAGACAGCAGGAAATTGTGTAAATTTTGTTCTGTTGCTGGGAGTCTTGCATGGGGCGGAGCCCCAGGAAGTTCTTGAACTTTAACAAAAATTAGGAAATTCAAAATAGTCGTCATAAGCGATAGAAATTGTAATTTTCTCCTTGAGAGTCACATAGCCCCTTTCATTTCATTTTAGAAATAACCTCTCTTCCTCTCTTAAAGACAATTTCATATAACTTCTGTTTTCGTATTGTTGTACTTTCGTCTGCAGACTTCTTAAGCACATGTCGAGCCAACTCAGTCGGAAATGTAATCTGTAGGCCTAAGTGTAAAGTTAAGTTTCATGTTCTTCCTTTTTTTTTTCTTTCTTTCTCTCTCTCTCTCCCTCTCTCTGTCTCTCTCCTTTTCCTCTATCTTCTTCTTTTTTTATAACATTATTCTCTCTTTTCTTCTAATTTTTATGTGTGTGACATGCGTTACGCGTACGTCTATCAATGTCTAATATGGTAGATTTACATTTTGATGTTTCCCTTTGTAGGTGCACTTTATATTCCAGAAAGTGCCCTATTTTGATGGTGCCCCCCCTCCTTTGTATTGATCTCGATAAAAATAACTTTCTCATTAATTCTATTTCCCATATTTCTAATACTTGCACTAATCTCCAATTTAAAAAAAATCGTCTACTTTCTCTCAAGACAACATTATATAAAGGATTCATTAATGCAATTAAGGCTATCTCGCGAGTCATCTCTCAATTTCCTTCCAATTGAACTCCAACTTAATTGATGTTATACACTTTATCTATTCTTCAACTACAGGTAGATGCAAATGTTACTCAAAATCCATTATATAAATCACACTCAGGATACAGCCAATTCACGAGAATTGCTTCATGGGTGCCCATTTTCACCTTTGCTAACTGCCTTTTATTTTGAATCGTGCCCCTTTTCCTTTCTAATAAGGGACCTATCCCCTTTTCATAAATGCCCCTTTTCACCTCTGATAAATCAATTTCTGATGGATGCCCCTTTTCCATCGACAAATGCCCATTTCCCATACTCATAAGTGCCCTATCTCATTTCTGGTGAGTGCCTCCTTTCAGGTGCCCCCGTTTGAACCTTTGATAATTACTCTTTGTACCTTGACACATGCTCCTTTTCTTTTCTAATATGTGTCTTTATCACTTTCGATAAGTGTCCCCTTTACCTCTCATCATTAGTCTTGCACCTAATTTAAAGCGACTAAGAGTAATTTCCCCTAAAGCTCGCTCGCTCGCATTTATAGATGATACAATTACATGTCACTTAACAAAGGTCTTTTCAGTCTTCCGTTATGAGAATGTGCTTATAACCCCATCATGATTTGTTTTTTTCCTCTTTATAACGGTCTGCGCGATTTTCGAATTTCCGCCCCCCCCCCCCCTATTGGAAAATCCTGGATCCGCGCCTGCTTTATGTCTGACTACACCCATCTGCATTGTCCTGAAAATAAATAAATGGAATAACAGCTTAGACCCCAATGGCAAATCATGCATTTTAACTGCATTATTTAAAAACTGTAAAAGTTTGTTGCAATTCTTCCCCCTAACAATCCTAACTTGACTAACAATATTACGAATACGAATGACAGGTGTTAATTTGAATGATAAAAATTACGCTTCGACAAGTGAATGTTAATTTGAATGCTAGTTGAGCAGTTTCTAAATTGAATGACAGATCTATGAAACCCTTCGACCAAAATCCTAAATTAAATACAAAAACTGGAAAATTGAATGATAATTGGCATGGCAAACCCGATCTACGCTAACTTAAATGCAAAGTAAATGAATTCGAATGACAAACACGCGAATTTGGCCGGGAAATCCTATATAACATGCCTAGATGTCTAATTGCCCGTCAACATGTAGAGGGTTAAACAACTCTAGATATAAGATTGGACATCATCTTACTGATGTTCTCATCACGGACTTAATCGTACTCGGTCATCTTTTGGAAGACGAACATGGTAATGTAATGCATGATGTAACTATGATCATTAACATTATAACCAAATCAAGATTTCATATTGTATACGTGTATTCTTTAGTTTATGTCCACATGACATGAGTTATTTATTGAGATGTGCGCGCAGTGAGAATACAATGTATCAAACTCATTAATGATTGTGTAGCGTGATCGTGATTGTAATTGAGATGGTGATTACGATTGTGACTGAGATGGTAATTGTGACTGTGATCACGATCGTGATTGTGATTCAGTGTGATGGTGATTCAGATTTTGATGTGATTATGATTGTGATTGAACTGATACTCATAGATTGTTCTTAACATGTTCAATACAGACTAAATATAATAACACAAATATAAATGGCTTCAAAGAGATTACGAACATCGAATAAATTATCACAAAAAAAAAAAAAAAACATTACAAATAAATCAATGTATAGAGTAATGATACCTGCCCCCCCCCCCCCCCACCATTATGGTACGCCACTCCAATAAATACAACCGTAGTCTGTAAAAACACACTTTGCATGCACTTATATCATTGCATATTCATAAAAAGACACTCTTGCTTAGTTCCATGCTTATTCTTTATTGATGTGGTTAGGTTTTTGTCTACTTAACACAAAAGTCATGATCGTTCAGTTGCTGGTGATGATTTAGAGGGTATACATAATTATACACCCATAGTGAGGAAAAATAACATGTTTGTTGCTTACCAACCCATACAATTTGAAATGGATTTAGCATGGAACTAAGCTTGCGGGGTTCTATATAATCATACTGGGTAAGATTTACATGTTTAATTTGTCTGCAAAACGTGTGAAACTGTATGCAAAGAAACGAATTTGAATTCACGGAAGACGCTATTACGTAATCGCGAATCGTTTCGCTTTAAATTGAATGAAAATTTTACGAAAAAGAAACACGTTTTAATTCGAATGAAAATGAAATGTTTTTGAATGATCGTTTTAGGAATTTAAATGCTAAAAAACGAATTTGAACGAAAAATAACAGCTGCGGTGACAGAATCGGCGAAATTGAATGAACATAAAATGAATTTGTGTGGCCAACTTACGAAAGTGACCGAGAAATCCTATATTATAGTGCATGCATGATGTTACTGCTGATTACAAATACAGAATGTCGTGATATATGCAAATCTATGCAGCCACTGTAATCACAGAGGGAAACTTTATTGATTGTATTCCATTTCACAAACTAGATAGCTTGGCATCGTCCCATACAAATAGGACTAATTTGCGAGTTCGGTCTATTGGCATGTATACTGATTTCCATTATTGATCTGTGTAAAACCAGTACAGAGGTTTTGTTTATAATGCTGTCATCGTATTTATAGTATTTAGGCCTACAGTGCACGTCACCGTGCAGCTTTGCATCCTCTCTCCCTCGGGGTCACACGAACATTCGAGGACACCCTGACTTGAACTTCTGCTCAATAATCCAGGTCTTTTGGTATTGGAGGGAAACCTCGTCTCAAGTTCTGCATTTCCCATCTTCTTCGCTCGACCTTTTCTTCCAAATACCATTAGAGACCAACCTGCAGCCATTACATCAAGTTCGTGCCTCCGGTTAAGGCATTATTAATGCTCCCACGCAAGGTTGTGCAGGGCGCGAAAGGGG
>JAVYIG010012445.1:0-53627 GCA_035222895.1 Strongylocentrotus droebachiensis | reverse complement strand
TCAACAACGATCATCATATTTTCAAGATAGTCAGACTTGATGAACACTTGGCAATTTTTATCACCATTCACACATTTGATTTTTTTTAACCACACCCACACAATTCAGTCAGCTAGTTTGGTGGTCAAAGTCAAACATTCAATCACTCTCAAACTAGGATGTTTATATAATCTCATAAGATATAAGAGAGATCTTTAGAAAGTTTTTTCATCTAAGTTATCATGAAAGAGGCGAAGTGATGCTCACTTCTTTCAGTCAATAAACTTAATGTCACAATTGAGTTCAGCTCCATTGCCATCAACAATGAACAACTTCATCACCGTCATTCATTTCAATTTTCATTCGCACTCGCAATTTTCACAGTCAAACGTATAATTTCATAATCATTATCTCAGTTAATAAAACCTGATTTTTATAACCTCTACCAGCTTATGTTTAAACCATAAGTGGTCTTATACCTTCTAATCAAAAGACTGTAGAATTACGCCCTGTTTTTCTGGTCTCCTTTCCATACAAACTCAGGAAAAAATAATCAAGCGAATCTCGGACTTACTGCTTCCGGGCCGCGGGGTCAGCGTCGGTGTCGTCCGCAGAGAGAGGTATCTTTGCTTTTGTAGTACGACAAAAAAAACACATTGTAAAAACATAGGGAAGTGGTCTGTGTTTACAGACCCTAAAAGTATGGGAGGAATCTCGAGAGTCCATGGATGGAACGTGACTCGTCCGGACCTTTTCAAAAGAAGGAGAAGGCAGGGCATTTACCGGTAACTATTTACTATTTTTTTCTTCCAGGATGGCCATCATGCTAAATAAAGCTGACCAAAGTATATTTATTCACAGACGGCGGATAATGCTGTTCAATTAGTTGAGTATACTGATGCAATATGTATGACAAAACATATGATTTGTATAATTTTAGTCCATTTGCAAATTGTTTATTTCATATATAGCCTACACCTCCAAAAATCTGTTTAATCTATCTTTTTCTTGTCAGATCTTTTTTTCAAATGCCCCCTTTTAAATCCTGTATCCGCCCCTCAGAGGCAATTAAGTCATGATGACCACCGTTACTTATAATAATAAGAAGAAGAAGAAGAAGCAATACATGTTTCTTGTAAAATTATTTACCATCAACTGACCAAATTGCTTACAGTACACGGGGCGGCGCTTCTTGGGGCAGGGGGCACAGTTCCGCATTTTCAAGTACCCCAAAAGTGCCACATTTTACATAGGAAAAGTGTCAGAAGTGCCCCTTGTTACATAAAAAGTGCCCCTTTTCCCTTGACAAGTGCCCCCATTTATTAAGTGCCCCTTGCCCTTACCATCTCTGATAAGTGCCCCTGTTTTGACACGTACCCCTTTTCCTTCGGCAGTTCCCGTTCCTTTGCAATAAGTGTCTATATCCATTCTCATAAGTGCCCTTTTTTAATTTGTAGTAAAAGCTCTTTTTCAGGTACGAGAAGTGCCCCTTTTCCATCTTGATAAGCGCCCCCTTCACCTCTGTTAATAGCCCGTATTCAAATCTGAGAGATGCCCCTTTTACTTTGACAAGTGCCCCTTTTCCTTTGTAAGAGGTGATCTTTTTCCATCTAAGTGCCCATTCCCCTTTTCATCTCTGATAAGTGCCCCGTTTGTTTTAACATGTGCCTCTTTTTCTTTTTAATAAGAGCCACTTCCCCCTTCTCATAAAATCCCCCTTTCACCTCCGATAAATGCCCTTATTAAAATCTGATCGATGCCCCTTTTCTTTCAACATTTTCCTTATATTTTTTAGCGCCCATTTTTCATTCTCATAAGTGCCTCTTTTCAGATATGGCCAGTACCCCTTTTCAGATGCGATAAGTGCCCTGTTTCACCCGGTTTTGATAATTCCCCTTTTAACAAAAGTGATACGTGTCAGTTTACTTTTCTTATAAGGAACTTATCCCTTTGTCATAAATGCCCCTTTTCACCTCTTATAAATTCCCCTATCATATCTGATGGATTCCCATTTCCCATTCTCATAAGTGCCTTTTTCATCCCTGGGGAGTGCCTCTTTTTTAAATGTGAGAAGTACCCAATTCTCGCCTCTGATAATTACCCGTTGTACTTTGACAGTACATGCCCCTTTTCTTTTCTAATATTTATCCTTTCAATTAGTGTCCCTTTTCCTATAGACTAATATCTCCTAAAGCTCGCTCGCATTTAGAGATGTTATAATTATGTTACTTATCAAAGGTCTTTTCAGTCTTCTGTTATATATGAGAAAGTGCCTATAATCCTACCAGGATTGGGTTTTTTCCTCTTTTATAAGATTTTTCACAAATCTGATTTTTTGTTTTCCTCGCAAATTAATTTTCAGACCACCACACCCAACTGCTAGGTATGATCTTATGATCTTATACGATGTATAAAGAGAAAAAATATTGAAATCATCCCTGATAATGTAATCACAATCATGAAAATGTAGGGGCATATGCCATGCAATGTCTAAAAAATGGTATATTTTAGCTTTGAGATTTCCCTAATTTGAAGGTGCCCTTTTTTCTCCAGAAAGTGCACTTTGTTGCTGGTGCCCCCTCCCCCTCCCCACTTTGGAAGTCGCTCCACCGCCTCTGTGGAATAATTTATTGACAATTTACATAAAATTGCGCGATGGGAGAGATCGATGGATGTAAAATACTTTATGGGTATTCCGAGAGAGACTATCATGTCTTTGAAAATCCTCAACCATCCTACAAGAAAAAAAAATGTATTGCAGCGCGCGCAAAAACCTAGTAAACTCGCCCTCAATATGTTCTCCTGAAATTACTTCGATCGTCTTACTATAAATCATGTCACCAAGGGAGGTGAGAGAGGGGGAAAGGGGAATCCATGCCAGCTGTTTCATGAGTTGCTCTTCTAATGAAGAAAAAAAGCTAAACATTAAACGTGGCCCGCTAAAATTCCCAGCGTCACTTTAAACAAATGTTTATCCTCAGTGACAAAATTACCTCACCCATATTCTCGGATCCTGCATTTAGTTGTGCATGGAAATCTAATACCGTCCAAGACCCTTGTAAATGCATGCTTATGCTTCACAGCTGATGCACTCCAACTAAATCTGAGTATAGACCCTACTACTAGTCTAGATCTAAACTAAACCCCCTCCCCACCCAAAAAAAAAAGATGGAAAAAAAAAAGGGAGGCAGAATAGCATGAGATAGAAAAAATAAAATGGGGATCAGCCTTCGGCGCCCAGTTACGTCTGTAAATCAAAGAGAGCCACAAAAGCTGTTCACAAGCTGTGCTTCACTGGGGTCCCCAAACCTATCATTCTTGTGTTCCTTGCTGTTATATATTGTACCATTGTTTATGTTTGATTTGGTTTGAATAAACTTGAACTTGAACTTGAAAATCTCCTTTGGGTTTTTCTTTCGAGCCGAGCTTGTCCATGGTCCGAAACTGAAGCGTTGCCAGACACGGTTCATTTGGGGCGAAATGTCCCGCTCCATACTAGAAGATAGGTAGGCCGCGCGTACAATGCATAGGGTCGATCGGTCGCACATCGACTACATTGGAGATCGAGAGGAGGCCTGAGGGGAACTCAGAACTGACAGAAGGAAAAGTCTGCTCTACAAGGAGAACAATAAATGTTATACTTTCCAGAATACTGAAACGTTCCACAATGGCAGACCATGAAGATCTGGAATTCAACCCATTCTACAAAACTCTTCAGGTGAGTACAAAAGGAAATCTTACCTTGTTGGAATTTATTTATTATTAAAATTAGACCTTGAATATTTGTTATTTTGTTTTTCTTAATTGGACTTGGGTTGGGGGGGGGGGGGTGGGGGGCCGGGGGGACATGCCATCAATTCATTTTTAATGAATCGTTATTAGTCATTAGTGTAGTTAATCTTCCTAAGCTAACCTGATGATAATGGCATGCAAAATTCTTGGATTTGCTGTTTTATGGCATAATTGCCATTGGCAGTTGTCGTGTCTGAACATTGTTTAGATCTAGACTAGACTCTAGCCCTATTTTAACATTTATTATTTTTTGTTTTGTTTTGTTTCGTTTTTTCTGTTTGTGTATTGTATGTGTGTGTCTCAATGATTGTGTAGATCTAATCTATGACTATGCATTTATTTAGATATATTTTGTTAATGTCTGTTTATTAACTTTATTTAAAGATATTCTCAGTTTCTGATTCATCATCGCGTAGCCGAAGCACACATAAACATTTAGGTGGTTAGCGTTTGACTAGACCCTTACCCTACGTACGCGACAACCAGATGCTAGTAATTGTACGTCACAGACAGATAAAGATACAGATAGGTCTAGTCTATATTTATAATTCATATTCATTCATTGTGATATTAATTGATACAGTTGTATATTCTTTTCTTTTTCCCTCCTTTACTTTTTTTGTTTAATGTTAATTGTTTTTTTCATTAAAAAAAAGGGGGATGCTAAGGACACTAAACATGATTTTTTTTTTTTTAATGGCCTTTCTGGTGGCCAAAATAAATAAAGGGGGTAGAAAGTGAGACGGAAGAAAGAGGAGAAATGAAAGAGAAATAGAAGAAGGTAAAACAGAAGAAGAAAGAGAAAGGAAAAAATAAGAATATACTAATAAATTTAAAATCTCCAGTATCGGGTCGGCAACTGCAAGTTTTGTGTATAACCTGCTTGAATATACAAATAGAAATGGGGAAAAGAGAGAACGACAGGAGAAAAATGGGGGAAAAAAAGCAAAAAATAATGATGTGGGTGAAGGAAAAAAGAAGAAAAAAAGAAAGAGCTAAAGAAAGGAAAAAAGGAAGAACATGAAACTTAAATTTACACATAGAGACTACAGATGAGTTGGAGACTGCGAACGAAAGAAAAAAAAGATTTCTATTAAATCGTCTTTAAGAGAGAGAGAGATTATAACTAAAATGAAATGTAAGGGGCTATGTGACAAATTTCAAAGAAATTACAATTTCTATCGCTCCTGACGGCTATTTTAAATTTCTAAATTGTTAAAAATAAAGAACTTCCTTGGGCTCCGCCCCCTAGACTCCCGACAAAGGCTCCGCCCCTGGACCCCATCCCTAAAGATAGAAGTGATTCCAAAGACAACTTTTTGTTGTATAAAATTGCCCTTAGGAGAGAGCATGTGTTTCATGTAGTTTAGGGGGGGGGGGGTCAGTTTACCATGAGTTTTTGATTTTTGTCGGAGGGTATTTTCCTGGATTGACAGTCTAGGCCTCTAGGTTATACTCATCTAACATATACGGTAATCTTTTTTTAATGTGACTGGAGAGTTTTTTTTTAATTTGATTATATTCGCCCTAATAGCCGTAAGTTCTATCTGATAAACGGATCCTGTAGCTACAGTACTTACGGTAGAAAATAGAAATACAGTTCAAACGTACACTCATGAATCCTTTGATTTTACCATTCACAGTCTACATACTGGAGCCGATTTGAAGATGCTCAAGCTAAGAGATACCTTGTGTGCATACCACAGACAGCCTCGTTAGTAGGAGTCAATATCGACGACAACTTCCTTGGTAAGCTTTGAAATATTTGAGGTTGGGTTTCAAAACTGTTTCTTGTCAGGACATGATGTGCAGAAGACTTCTGGAATAGATAAGATACATTTTCCTTTTTTATTTTTATATCAATAGTAAGGTTTTTATTTTAAAAAGTAGCATGACAAAAATTTACAAGAGCTACATACAAAACTGTATCGCTTTGAGGGTTTCTAATGTCGTGCATGAAAACTCATTTAACAGAATTGTTTTATGGTAGCTCTTTATTTATGCAGGGTGTTTTTTTAAGAGTTCATTAGGACATTGCCTTTGTTGTTTTATCTCTTTGTCTCTTTACTTGTATCTCTGTGTCTAATTTCTAATTCTATCCCATATCTTTGTGAATGACCTCTAATCATGATGTAATATATTTTGGTGTATATTAAGCCTGTTATATTGCGCAGATCTAGTGTACATCTAACCTTGTTCAAAGGTTGAATCATTGAAATGCAAGTAACTGTGTTATTATTGTACTTGTTTATTTGTCTTGTTCTCTTATCTTTGTATCTCTTTTTATAGACACTCATCTTTTGAAGCCATCCCCTATGCTACAAGAGTAAGAGATTAGATTTTCTTTTTCTAATTTGATTGACCATACAAAAAAGACAATTCCATACGAAAATAGAATACCGGTAGTACTATGTTTTAAAAAATACAAATAATCATTATATTATACTTAATGGTAATATAAATTATGAAATTAATCACATGTTCTTTCAAAGTAAGGGGCTGGGGGGGGGGGGGGGGGGCTCTTCATGCTGTTTTTTTTTTTTTTTTTTTTTTTACTTCATTGTTTTCAGATTGTCAGTCTTGTCAGCCTGGCATAGCTATGAGTCACAATGTAAACATTGATCATTATGAAAATGTGAACGTTGATTTTCAACAAAAATGTTAACAAGGATTACAAATATGTGAACATGTATTATTGACACAGACTGTATCAGTATTCATTGGGGTGGGCTGGTGTTACTGTTTATTTGCTGCACAAAATTATTGGCATGTTTGTAGATAAGCATGCAGTGTAGTTCAAAGGACAATCGATCAAGGATAATTTAAGGTCGTCTGTTTGTGAAAAGCCCAAAATGCACATGCCAGACATGGGGCTCAGAGTGATTTGACACAGAATGACTGAATGGCCTCTCAAGCCAACAAATAATACTGGGGGTGTTCACAAAGACTAAGATTGACTTTAATTTGACTTAACTATGGCAGGCCATTCATGCCACTGGTTGCTCTCACTATTGGTCCCTCAATTATGATCTAGAGATACTATTTTTTTCTTTCAATAATGAATTATCAAAAAAAAAAAAAAAAAAATGATTTATGACCATGATTTATATGTCCCTTCAGAGATCAATGCCAATAAATGGTTACTGGTAGAGCAAACAGTGGCATGAACGGCCTGCCATAGTTAAGTCCAACTTAAAGCTAAAGACCAGTTATGGTCATGCAATTGCATAGTGAAAGAATCGTTGTGAAATCGATCAGAAAAGGTTGATCATCTAGCATAGATGTACTTCAAGGTTCTGGAATCATCCAAATTATAAGAAATTTGGCCAAGTCTTCATAAAGTTAGAAGCACTGTACACAGAAAGATGTATATGGGACTACACACACGTGCACGACACGTGCATTTGTATCTCTCAACAGTATATAGATATACTAATTTGCCAAATATATCAATTAGTAGGCGGTTTCCTGTCAAAAAAATTATCGTCATGTAATATTCAAAACATATTCTTTCACATGATTGGTAATAAGAGCTTCCATTTCATTTTTTGAAATTGGGGCGTTTCCAATACTGGTCTTTACCTTTAAAGTTTATCTTAGTCTTTGTGAAACACCCCCTGGTAAGGTACGAGACTCAAAGAGACTGAATACAATGCACTCAACCTTGAATAATTATTCTATTTGGAAGCACAAAAACTGGGTGTTTACAGTATTAGTTTTCTTTTCTTTGTAGTCACTACATCAGCACAGATAAGAATGGATCAAAGACAATTATTGTCGATGAAGCCTTTATCTTGACAACAGAGGGCTTCAGCCAGCCAGGTCGAATACGCATACTGTCAGAGGAGTTAGGCTATAACAAGGTAAGGTAAAAACAGAAAAGAACAAACACAAACAAACAAACAAACAAAAATATTGGAGAAGTGATTATAGCTCTCGAAAGCATTGACACTGAAATTAACAGGATTATCTGAAAAAAATGATTCTATTGTTTGTTTGTTTGTTGTTTGTTTGTTTGATTATGTATTTATTTGTTTTTTTTGGCATACTTGTAATTCTAGATGCTGTTCTCTTTCAATATGGGCCTTCAGCCAATGATGCTTTAGATTTATTTTTCTGTGGGACAGTACTTAGGTTAATTCTACCAATCTTCACAGATTATCTGTGTGATTTGCTGTGATAGTTCTGGTTTATTTATAGTTGAATCTCATGTTTATCTTTACTTATCTTTATTTCAGGATTACAAGCCATTCAAGATGTTGATTATTGAGAAACCCTTGGAAGGTGCCGTCAAGGTAAATTGAAATATTTTTATTTTTCAAGATGTTATTTTCAGTTATGCTGTATTTTGTAGGCGCCATAATGATCAAGTTCAGAGAGTCTTACAAATTATTATAGTATTAATGACTGCTTTGAGAGAAATAGTTGTTTTTATACGCTCAAGGGAAGGTTAGAATTGTGCTATTGACCGAGGCGTGCCGAGGGCAATGGCCCAATTGTAACCTTCCCGAGAGCGTATAAAAACAACTATTTCTCGAATATTAAAGCAGTCATTAATACTTTTATATGCCGAAAACAAAAGAGTCAACTAATGACACCACCTTGGCCTTTCTCTAGTTTATCTGCACGGTTGTTTTTTATGAGTGTATCTTTGAGAGTAGACTAGATCTAGATTCTAGTCTAAGCAAGATATTTTTACAATTTTGGGGGTGGGCCGGCCCTGTGGGGAATATGGAGAAGAACCTGCGCTTTCATATGACACCTCACTTATTGAGTATCACCTTCAGGATCACAACAGATTATAAAGGTTTGAATCTCGAATTGAAAAAAAAACTTGACCTTTTTTGCATGGTCGCGGAATGCACGTAGGCTGCATAGAGACTGCATTGCGTACAATCTCTATGGGAATAATTTTAACACACAACATGCATCGGGTGCGCGATCAGACACCCTGACAACTAGATCTATTTTCGTATCTTTGAGAGTAGACTAGATCTAGATTCTAGTCTAAGCAAGATATTTTTACAATTTTGGGGGTGGGCCGGCCCTGTGGGGAATATGGAGAAGAACCTGCGCTTTCATATGACACCTCACTTATTGAGTATCACCTTCAGGATCACAACAGATTATAAAGGTTTGAATCTCAAATTGAAAAAAAAACTTGACCTTTTTTGCATGGTCGCGGAATGCACGTAGACTGCATAGAGACTGCATTGCGTACAATCTCTATGGGAATAATTTTAACACACAACATCGGGTGCGCGATCAGACACCCTGACAACTAGATCTATTTTCGTATCTTTGAGAGTAGACTAGATCTAGATTCTAGTCTAAGCAAGATATTTTTACAATTTTGGGGGTGGGCCGGCCCTGTGGGGAATATGGAGAAGAACCTGCGCTTTCATATGACACCTCACTTATTGAGTATCACCTTCAGGATCACAACAGATTATAAAGGTTTGAATCTCAAATTGAAAAAAAAACTTGACCTTTTTTGCATGGTCGCGGAATGCACGTAGACTGCATAGAGACTGCATTGCGTACAATCTCTATGGGAATAATTTTAACACACAACATCGGGTGCGCGATCAGACACCCTGACAACTAGATCTATTTTTGTCTAGAGTCTATACGTCTATGCTTTTTCAGCAACTAAACGAACATGTTTATGGATAATTTTACGTACCCTTTTTGTTGTTCTTGCTGTCAGCGAGTCTTGCATTTGATAAGTTGAAATCTTGGGAGAGATTCTTGAGCCATTTTTGTCTTGTCTTGTATGAAAATACCGACCAATTCTTCGCACGCATACGGTATCCTCGATCGCTCAAACCATTTTTTAACATGTAAACCTATGGGGTAACCATGGTTAAAACAGTTCTAAAATCCCAATAACCATATTGGGATTTTAGAACTGTTTTAACCATGGTTACTGGGAATTTTCGGGAACAGTTAAAGTTTATGAATGCAATTTCGACCAATCAGATTGCTGGATTACTTAAGTGAGGTATATAATGTAGGATATTAGATTGTTATAATATATGCTATTAATATCATTTTGATATCTATTCATTGCACCTTTGATGATAATTCACAGCATTTATGTGGCACCATTTTTCTGTTCAGTGAAGAACATTCAAGGTGCAGGCTTCTCTAATGCATGTCGTCAGTATTTTCACAATGGGGTAATTCAGTTTTGATGCATGATATGAAGTGTTCTAAATTCCCAATCTCATGGAGAGAGGATAAAGGTGGAACAATGGATGGGAAGGCATGCTTTGCATATCCCTTGGGATGTGTTATGGGTACCACTTGAGTGCCACCTGGGCCCTGTTTCATAAAACTTACAATCAACAACACCTGCTGCAGATCTATGACAAGTCTACTCTCAGCCAATCACATGTAAGGATTTCAGTAGCTTATAACCGTTATCATAGCTTGATATTGATAACATGTTTTATGAAACAGGGCCCAGATGATGGCAAGGCACCTTTTTTGAGAATTAGAAGGTTGGAGGTTCCAGGGTGAAATGTGTGTGTGTGTGGGGGGGGGGGGGGGGGTCTATGTGTACATGAGTCTTGTTTGAGTTGTGAGCCAGTGGTAGTATGGAAAGCCAGTGTTCCAGACATAACGTGTTGGTATTTCGTATTCCAGGGAAGGAGAGGATCGGCAGGGTTATCAGACGAGTTTCTTACCCCAAGAACGAGGTTCCTAGAGTAAGTATTTGAGACTAATTATAAATTGTAAAATCATACCTTTTGTTTTTTCCTTGTATATATTGAGTATATCACAGTGGACATGTTTGATGTTTGAAATGATCTTGTATTTTGAATGAGACGAGAAACAGTTTACAATGTCACACCAAGTTCTAATGCTCAACATTTGTGTAGTCCTGTGATTTTCAGCCAGTTTTTACACATTTTGGTAAAAGTTTTATTGTTCCCAAATACTCAGTTGTCCCTTTAATTTACTAATGGGCATTTGATCAACATATCAAACATATAGACAGTGTCTTGTACAATGAATTTCATGAATAATACTCAGTTTTATCTTGAAGATCATTAAATATATCGGTAAAAATGTGTTCTTGCTAATTATTGAGAGCAGCTGGGCATTCAGAATCTACAGAAATGATAACACTTGAATAAAAACCAGAGTTTATTTGTCTATTAATGTCTTTGAAATTCCTTTCAGCCCTGATCCATATGATATAAACATCTTTCTACGTCATTTTTTTACAGGAACAAGCAGTTCTTAGGTATGTTTCCTGAGAATCGTCACACTGTGAAATGCCTTGAAGAAAGCATACATCAGTTCAACCAGAATTACATGATTGTACAAGGTTACCTGAAAGATATCGCCAAGAAACTCAGAAGAATATGTGAAGAGCACAAACAGGTAACTATCTCTTGTGCAGTTTTAAGTTTCAAGAAAATGTTGAGTACTGATACTAGTATAGAAAATGTGTGTTTCCATTTATTTTATTCCTGTGACAACCGTTATCATTGTAGCAACGTGGCATTAAAGGGGTAGTAGATCTGTAAAGCGCTTAGAGACATCATAAATGTAAAGTGCTGTATAAAAGCAGAATTATTATTATAATTATTGAAGTTTTTGCTCCTGAAGTGTTCTCGTTTTCCAGATATGGCTATGAAAGTCAATTTTTTACAAAATTTCTGATGTCACATTTTGTGTGAGCCCATGTACTAATAACTGTGTGATATTCTTTTGTTTGTGTCTTCAGTATAAAGGTTTTGTCAATTTCATAATCTTAGCCATGTTTTACTATGATAGCGATGTAATGTTTTCTATGCAGATGTTTGCTGAAGCTAATCACTACATCAAGCTACAATCAGATGGCAGGCTTGAAGAAGTATTATCAGTGGCAGTGGAAAGGTGGGTACTCCCTCTGTCTGTTTTTCTGTCTGTCTGTCTCTGACTCTCTCTCTTTCTCTGTCTCTCTCTCTCTCTCTTTATCTCTCTCTGTATCCATATTCTCTCACATTATCTCTTGTATCTCTCTCCTCTCACTCTTATCTCTCTTCTTTTTCTCTTTGAGTGATGCCTTTGCCTTTGACATCCATATGTTATGTGTATGTTTTGTTGTTGTAGCTACGTGATGGGCAGTGTCCATGCGAAAGTCTTCAAAGCGATCAGCTCTGAGAAGAATCCAGATGACGCCCACATCTCTGATAAACTACAGCAGCTCCAGGGTATCACAGGGGAACAGCTAGGAGTTGCAGAGGAGTTCTGCTGCCCTCTACCAGCAGCAGTAAGTCATCTTGTAACATTTCTATTTTGTTCTCTGTATTACTCTCAAGATTTTGCTTTTCTTCAGTATGACTGAAAACATTTCTTTGTTGCAATGACGACCTTCGTCATTGCCTTGTTTTCGTTCACATTCTGCCCCATTAATATTCTCCTCCTTAGTGTTTTCCTTATCGTTATCGTCAGGAAATCGCATTCGTTTTGCACGTAGTGTTTGTTATTCCTAGTTAGGTGCTTTCCTCATGTCCTTTTCCTTTCAAATTTCATAGGCATCAACTCTAGCATCTCATCAAGGTCACCTACTTTTTCGATTTTCGAAATCACTCATGCATAACCGTCCAGGCGCCATTTTGTCCGTTTCTGGTCCATTTTAAGGCCTTTCTATCTTCCTTCCTATCTCCACTATCCTAGATCCTACAAACTTCTAACAAATTCCTCTAGATAGTCTAAGAGATGTTCTTTAATCTGCGACGGATAACCTGTCATTCAAAATGCCATCTTCATACTCAAAATTCAAATCTGAAACCGACACCGTCAACAATCTCTCAAATTCTTGAAAAATTGACCCCTAAATAATCTAAAACTGCCATAACTTTCTCATATAATGTCCGTTTTGTATTTAAATCTCACAGTATTTTTATCTCATAATTGCACAGAGCCATGCCAAATTTCAAGCTCCAATGGCTTTGCACAACATAAATAGCGCCCTCTAAAGTTCTGGGAATTGGCTTTCTTTCTGTGGCCGTATCTCCATTATGGCTTGGCAAACCCGTACCCTTTTTTGGATTTAGATACTTGAAGATATGCCCTTTCCAGGCATATACAAAATTATATACCCTAACACTGACCGACTTTCAGAAAAATGCCCTCCAAATTCGCCATTTTCAAGAGAATTCCAAAATAACTTCAACTAGCTCTAAAATGGCGATCTTTATACCTATGTCAATGAAACTTGGCAGACATATGTATCCATATACGTGACAACTGTTTGCTAAGTTTGGTAAAATTCAAATATGTCAGCGCAAAGTTATCGCCAAAACTGATGAATTTACTATGGATTACGTAATAGCGCGTTCAATGCGTGCAATACATTGCGCGCAGTTAACAATGGTGTCAAACTGACCGCAATGAAGTGCCCTTTCGAATGATACCAAGTATAATATATGTTCACACAGAAAATTGTGAGTAAATCGCATTTGAACAAAGATCACTACACAAATTCCGCCGAGTTTCCGCCCGAATCTAACACGTTTCGGCTATGACGTCATTTTTTCAGACTGCTTTTCGCCCCTTAAACGTCCTTTTTTTTCCTTGAAAATTTGCAGTGACATGCCGAGTTCCAATACGCAGGGCACCTCTTGGCCGGATCTTTGAAATTGGTCAAGGGGGCCATTTAAGACGCCATTTTGTCCTATAAATCTATTTTACATCACGTGTTTCGATAGGATTATCATAGAAAAAAAGAGAGTGGTTTACAATAACAACCATGAAATTCTCTTTCTAATGATACCAAATACGGCCCATAAAGAGACGTAAAGAGAGAGAGAAAAAACAATTTAACTCCGGTCATAATACAGATCCTGCACGTTTTCCGCCCATTCATTACACGCATTGTCTATGGGGCATATCGGGTTCACGCTTTTGACCCCCAGAACGATCTTTATTGCAATGACGAACATACACCAAATCCCCTTTGTTATTGCACGCAGTGCTTGCGAGCCCTTTCTACGTCCTTTCCCCTATCCCAATTTCTTTCAAACTTCGTAGGCATAGTCACTACCATCCCATCAAGGTCACTGTTGAGGCCTTTCTTTCGCCCTACCTATCTCCAATATCACAGAAGCTACAGACCTCGTACAAATTGCTCTGGATAGGGCAAGAGAAGCTCTTTCGTTTGACACGTAGAAACATGGCGTCATTGCACGCACATCGTTGTGACACGATTGCATTTCTAGTTTCCTCTTATTTCCTTTCCCATTTCCTTTCCTATCATTCTTTTTCACACTCTCTCTCACTCTCTCTCTCTCTCTCTCTCTCACTCTTTCTTTCTCTCTCTCACTCTCTCTTTCTCTCTCTCTATCACTCTCTCACTCTCTCTTTCTCTCTCTTGCTTCCTGTCGCTGCATCTCTGTCTTTTATCCTTGCAATAATTCTATGAAGTTTTTAGTCCTGCAAGTAGTCCTCTTTTTAACTTTTTTTTCTTTCATTAAAACAAAGGAAGATGAGAAAAAAATTGATGAGTTGCAGAGAGAAAGAGAAGGAGTAGGTTAGTTTGTTGAAGTCAGAGTTGTCTCACTTGCTTCCTTATTTGACTTTGTTTCTAGGTTGTGGAGTTGGCAAGGCTAGACGGCATCAACACTCCTCATGAGAAACTCACCTGTCTTCATTCAACTCTGGTAAGAACTTGGACCCTTGAGAAATCAAAATCAATATACAGTCAAACCTGTCTGCAGCGACTGTCCAAGGGAAACACAAAAAAGTGGTCTTTGTAGACAGGTTCCTTTAGTATATGTTTCAATGAGAAACCCTTTTCAAGGGAAACAAAAAATGTGGTCCATGTAGACAGGTGGTCACTAAAGCAGGTTTCACTGTACAACGATATCATGCATATTTACATATTCTGTTAAGTTCAGGTGTTTGTTGAATCGTTTTGTATTTTGTTTCAAATTCAACTCTGGTGAGAATTTGGATGCTTTGTATAAGCTTGAAGTTGAAATCACAATCCACCTGCACAGAATTCTGTTAATTCCATGTGCTTACTGTATTGGTTTGTTGCTGTTTTATTTTGTCTGTATGTGCTTACTTTTTTGGAGGGCATTTGGAATTTGATTGTGGGAATGTCAGATTCTACAAGATATTTTGTCATGCATCCATCTGTACACAACATATTTGTATTAGTTCCCCCCCCCCACCCATGTGTAATTAAAAGTGACGTTCAAGGATAATTAGCGTCAATTATTTCCCGTTACGCCATCTTTATGTCTATGTTTGCGGACAGAACATCAACATATGTGAAGAAATTAAGTAGAGTGGTAATCCTTTCTTTTGTTGACATTGCAGGATAACATCACAGAAGAGGTGAACATCCATTTAAGAGAGAACCTAGCACCAGGCCATAGTCCCCAATGTCTCACATCCGATGATCTCCTTCCTCTCCTGGTGAGTGAACTCGATCATTCTGCCCATATATGTGAAGCTCTGTCCGCAGATGACAACCCTTGGGGTATACCTACAAAAGTACCCCTCCTTCTGCCCCTAACACCCAAACTACCCTTTAAGACAATATACTCCAAGTAACGTTTGGCGGAGTAGAGGGACCCTCAGAAGTTAGTTGTTGGGTTGGAATCTGTTAATGAGTTATTCATTTATTTGAATCTCATATTTTACTCAGAGTGGCCTGTTCAGCCAGGAAACCTTATACTACATGCTTATAATACAGGCATACCTAATACAAGGATTAAGGCCTAAAAAAAAAAATTGATGACTTGGCGTAACCCGCCCGACCCTACGCTTTTTTTTTTTTTCATCCGATTGCGATTGCGTAAATATCGATATCGCAGTGGGGAAAACCCGGATGTTTGTTGCTTTCGATCTGGGCTTTGCCGCGCCGTGTTTGGGCCAGCTCGCGCGCCGAACGCGAGTGCAGCGGGCAGGTACGCCATAGTACCGCTAGGCGATTGTATCCCCAACATGGCGTCCTATGGCGTTCAGTTCACGGGTAAATAAATTTGGTGCTCACGTTTTATTCAGCTTTCTTCGTGTGTGCGTGGAGTTATTTGAACATATTGTGGTCTACCCCTCTCATCAGATCATCCCCAAGGTCTGAGGACCTATCTACGCCACTGTATGTATGTATGTGTATGAATGGCTAATTTCATGTATGCAAATATAAGCAACAACAACAACAACAACAACAACAACAACAACAAAAAAAAATCGCCCTACCTACCCTAATTTTCAGTGACCTGTTACGCCAAGTCATCAATTTTTTTTTTTAGGCCTAATGAAGTAAATGTACAAAGCAATTCTAAGAAAGCCGGTCTTCCACAGGGCTTCTAATTGCTTCACATTAATCAACTAATCAATTGTTCATTTATACTCAACAATTTGAACGCATGAACATTTTTTTATGCCTTAACATGTTTATATCATTTTTAGCATACTTGTATGAATTCATTGTTTGTTTGTTTGACGTTTTGTGTCTGTCAGGTGCTTGTAATCAGCCAAGCAAAGTGCAGACATCTAGCAAGTAATCTCTACTACCTGGAAAATTTCCACTGGGTTTCATCAAAGCACGACAACTTAGGGTAAGCCTCAGTAGAGATACTTCTCATGCCTCCACACACAAAATACAATGGAGGTGGTAATCCTGCATTCTGTCTGTTCAGAGCCAGAAGAGCTTTAAATATGTGATAATTTGTATTAGTTTTAGTACCCTTCTTTCTCCTAATAAACTTAATCAAGGTTATAGGATTAGGGTTAGGGTTGTGATTGGGGTTTACGTTGAGTTTAGCGTTTATGGTTAGAGTTAAGGGTTAGGGTTTGGATTGGGATTTAAGATGAGTTAATGTTTATGGTTGGGATTAAGGTTTGGTATAGAGTTGGATCGACACGGTCGATCACCGTGTTCTTATATCCAGGTTGGAAACACGTTTTGGCGTCTCTGAAACTGCTACCAAGTGGTTTGAATCTTACATCACTGGACGATATCAACAAGTGATCATCGATGGCTCGCGATCCGATCCTACTCTGCTTAGGTGGGGGGTGCCACAAGGTTCCGTCGTCGGCCCTGTACTTTTTACATGTTATACGACACCCTTAGAGGACATCATTCATTCCCACGGTTTCTCCTCGATGATATATGCCGACGACACCCAACTATATGTTACTGTTAAGTCTGGACAAATTCCTCAAATGTTACATAAACTGGAAGATTGTCTACATGCCATTCGCTCCTGGTTGACTGAAAACTTTCTGCTCTTGAACGACAACAAGATGGAAGTGCTACACCTGTTTTCTCACTGAAGAAGAAATACAATAGAACTCCCTCCTATTCAAATAACAAATGGTTCTGTAAATTCCTAAGTTGTTAACTTAGGTGTTACGTTTGATCAAAACATTTCAATGCGCCCACATGTCAATATTATCTGTCATAAAGCATCCCTCGCCCTGAGAAAAATTGGTAAAATTCGTAAATTCCTCTCCAAGTCATCCACTGAAATCCTCGTCCACGCATTTATCAGTTCACTCCTTGACAGTTGTAATAGCCTGCTCCATGGAATTCCGGAAAAAGATATGGCCAAGCTACAAAGAATCCAGAACTCTGCAGCACGTCTAGTGTCTCTCACCAAAAAACATGACCATATTACACCAACCCTTAAACAATTGCATAGGCTCCCCATTCAATTTCGCGTCCAGTTCAAAGTTCTTCTTTTAACCTTCAAGTCTCTACATGGTCATGCCCCAAATTATCTTTCTGAACTGATTCAATTATACACACCCAATAGGCCCCTTCGTTCTGCAAATCAAACTCTCTTGACCGTTAAAAAAGCAAAAACAAAATACTTTGGTGATAGGTCCTTTTCATGCTCTGCTCCACGTTTGTGGAATTCTCTCCCAGCCTCCATTCGTTGTATCTCAGATATTACTTTGTTTAGATCAAAATTAAAAACCTACCTAATGGAAAATGCATACTCAACCTAGTTCTTAAATTGTTACCTATTTCTTAAATTGTTACCTAGTTCTTAAATTGTTACCTAGTTCTTAAATTGTTACCTTACCTTGTTATCTTATATGTTTCATAATTTCACTTCATATTTGTTTTCTTGTCATTACTCTGTTTAGTTTTAATGGTATCACTATTGTAAAGTGCTTTGATATAAATGTCTTATGAAAAGCGCTATATAGGTAAAAGTTATTATTATTATATATTCTGCTTTGGAGCAAGTTATGTTTCTTGAATGCATAAACTATTTATTTCAAATGTTCTGTAAGATTCATCTGCTACATGTAGTCTGTTTGTTTTTTTCGCTTCCAATTTGTTTATCTTATTGTTATGACCCTTTTATTGCAGGTATTCATTAGTAACTTTTACCGCTGCGATGGAATATATCAAGAACACTGACTTCTCACACATGAAGACAAACAACAACAAAATTAAGAAAGAGGTGAGAAACTTGCCCGCCAAATTTGAGCTGTTTATTTTGTATCTTGCCATTACAATTTATAGCTATATCTCTTAAGGTCAACTCAATGGACAATTTTTTTAATAGTGTGTATCGGTATTGTATGCACATGTATATTATAATCATTTTCAATATGTTGTTACACTCTTTGTAAAATGAGATATTGTGGAAACCAATAAACTATCTACCGGTATCTATAGCATTTTGTATCATTTTGTATTGACAAAGGGACAAAATGTTATATTTTGGCCCAAAAAAGGACCAAATGACCACTCTGTTGTTGATGGGATCAATAAGACCAATTTTTCTAGCATCAAGGAATATTTTATATAGGATGGGCCTTTTATATATAAAAAATTGCCTTTACTGAATGTTTGATTTGATATCAAGGGGATAGTGCACAATGTACATCTAAATGTTGATTTCTTTTTTTTAAGAAGACTTGTAGGATATAGTGCTGATGAATTTTGGAACAACCTTGATTCAATGAGTGCAGTACATAAAGCTGTTATGACATCTTTTGAAAGATTATATAAAGAACAGAGTGACACTAAAATGTGTATTCCTTGCACCCCGAAAAATGCTATCATAGCAACTAGCTGTTGAGGATTAAAAAAAAGGAGTAAAACATTTTTGTCAATGTTTTCTTGAAATGTTTCAGATGAGCATTGAAGAGCTCATGGCAGCATCAAAATTTGCCTATGGCACTGCGAGTACGACGAGCGGAGATTCCACCCCTACCCAGAGAATCTTTGATCAGACGTCTAGTGTAGCGCCCTCTTCTGTGGAGCAGCAGTCAACGTATCAGATGAAATCTCTTCAGATGCAGCTAGATAACATCAGCAGGATGATGGAGTCTTCTTCAATTTCAACAGGCCCAACCAGTATATTTGGAGGTAGGATTTATTTATTCAGTCATTGTTATATTTTTTTTTAAAGGGGGTGTAGCCTGACGAGACTGTGTCTTTACCGTGGCCTGACTCGAGTACAATACGACCGTTAATCAAATCCATTCGTTTACGTGCAGTTGTCCAAAAGAAGTGGTAGATGGCGTTAACCATATTTGCCATAAAATACAGGGCAGGTTCATCCATGAAGAGGCTTCACAAGTACACCCTGCAATGCACATTTAATAAATGAAAATAAAATATATGAAATACATGTCAATATGCAAAAGTAGGGTATGCACAACTAATGTTATGAACAAATTACTGGAAGGACGATTGCATATTCAACCATGTGTGTGTAATTTGACAGTTTTCTTTTCACATGTTGTCATCCAAAAGACACATATACTCATAAATATACAAAGAAAAAAAGGATTGGGGAGAAAGAGATTTACATGTACAATCGGTTTGACATGACTTTATTTTGCCTAAATGTGCTGATTGGCATGTAAGCATCAATATTTCCCTTAGCTTTTGCCGATTGTACTTAGATTTGAGAGTTTATAGAATAAAAGCTGCTTTTAATTGAGAAGGAACGAGTATGGGATGTACATACTTAATACAGCACTAACCTAATTTTAAGGAATTTGTAAGCAGTTTTATCATCATTGTCATGATGTCCAATTAAACATGATATCGATATTGATGTAATTAAACAATGTGATCGAAAGATAATGTAATGCATCACATGTTCCAAGGTCAAAAAGGTCAAATTTGGCATGTTACATGTTCTTGAAGCAGGAGCGGCAAGTGTAGAATAAAGACTGAGAGACTCGTAAAATACTATTGTTGAATTCCATTTATTCCATATCCTGGTTAAGATATAAAAATCATGAAGACTACTTTTGATTTTGTGTTGATTATCTTTCAGGCTTTGATGGAGGGTCAAGAGAAGCAGGAGCAAAGGGACCTCCACCCGATGTCATCCCGGCCTCGGAACATAGACCAAACAGAGCCCAGCTTGGGTAAGATTACTCCTCATCTTTCCTTACTCTTCGCTTAGTGTCCATAAACATCAAGGGAATGTGATGTAATATAGGCAGTGTGGGCCAACTTTTCTTAACAAACAAAAAATAACCATAAGTCAAAAATATTGTACATGTACTTTGATATTTTGGGATGGGATATCCTACGCAAAGGGGCAATACGACATCTTTCTTTTTTTAGGCCTTATGGATGTGCTGAATTATGAACAAGTGTTCATGAAGCACTTGATACACTGATTAATTTGCTGTTCTTTTTTATATCTTTTTTTTTCTTCCAGTGGATTCTTAGCTGCTCTGCAGAGTGATGTCCTTGACTGTTCGTATGGCAAGCAGGACTAGCCTGATACAGAAGGTTCCAGGGAAAGCTAGACTTATTCAGGAGCTTCATAGAGGAATCAGATTCTACAGAAGACTAGACTAGTTGATAGGTTTTCAACAAGACTTGACGTGATATCTGGGACTGCTTGTATGGAAAGCATAAAAAGTTTATCGCACTAGAAGCCTCATCCTGACCAAGATTAGACTTGAAGACCCAAGAGTAGTTGATGAGTTAGGCAGGACTAGATCAATAGAGAAAGTTTCAAACAAGACTGGACGAGAAGAGGTGTTACAACTTTAAACAAGACTAGACTTTATTTCATAGACTACATGTAGCAGTGCTAAAACTTGAAGGACTAGATTTATTCAGAAGCCTGGTCCTGTTCCTGTAGCTGAGTAAGGTTCCAAACGTAACTAGACCAGTTGAAAAGTAAGGTGTTCAACATAACTTCACATGAAATCTCAGACTTCTTGGCCCGAATTCACAAAGCAAGGTTTGAGCTCAAACCTCCTTTTGTTTCGCCAAACCTCCTTTTGTTCTTTACAAACCAGGTTTGTAAAAAACGCGTAAAACGCATCATATGACGTACGAAAACCAAGGTTTGTCGACAAACCTCCTTTGTGAATTCGGGCCCTTGTGTGGAAGTCATGAAGAGATGAATGCAGAAGCCACATATAGGCCATAACTAGACTTGACGTCCTTGATTAGACCTGGCTAGTTGAACAGTAAGGTTCCAAGCAAGACTAGATCTAATATTCTACAATGCTTGTATGGAAAACAGTAGGAGTTGATAGTTACTAAAATACAAAATTGTTGACAAAGAGCATGATGTATGGACAGACATGTTTCTATTTGGCATTTACCATATACGTAGAAAGCAGTTGTCAAATCATGGACAAATAGCAGAGATTAAAGTATGAACTGAAAGAAAGCAAAGGTGATTGGTAAATTGAATTAATGCAGTGCAGTGCACGATATGCAAGCTAAAAGTTTGACAGGTTGGGATTTAGACATTAGCTTTGGTGACTAAACAATGGGATACTATTGTGCTATTCTTGTATTCAACTCAAACATGGACAAACATTGTGAATAAAATCTTATGCCCATGTAAAAGGACTAGACAGTAACATTGCATGTGAAAATCTTAATATTTCTTGGTGTATAAATAATCTATTGGCTCTACCAATTGGGGGTTTGTATGACAAATGCATCAACACCCTTTCTTTACTGATACCAAAGAGAACGTCAAACCGAAAAGTTCATATATAGTATCCCTTTGTAGCAAATGTATCTCTTGAATGTAATGACTGAGAAAATATTAGATTTCAGTCAATAGTTGTGGACAGCTATGAATGAGAGTACAGTCAACTCCGCATAAGTCGAATCTGTGGGGACCACAAAAATAGTTCAACTCATGCAGAATTGGACTATTTGAAGCTTAAATAATACGTTTTGCAATTTGGTCTAAACAAATTATTATGAAGCAAAGTGTATGATTTTGTGCTAACACATGTATTTTCTTTAGTGTATTTTGTAAAGTAATGGTGCAAAGCTGCTGCAAAAGCAATGCTAATGACATTACTTCTGTACATGTGCGATCATTGTGATTATATTGTTATTTGAAAAGATATATGTGCAAAGCTACATGTGTTTGCAATAAACGCATTTACTGTGGCAGTAAGTATTGTAGGTGAATGGATAGTGAACTAATTTATTGGAAAGTTGCAATAGTTGATTACCGGTATTTGTTTGATCTTGCGCGAGTTGTATTATTGTTCCAATAGTGTAAAATATGTTTTAACAATGCCTGTAAATTTCATTGTGAACGGTACGAATCATATAAGTGTTAAATCATTTCTTACTTTTTGGTTTGAGCTGACCTAAAAAACATATATTGTTAAAAAGTAAAATCTGTGATCTGTAGTATCCGATAACTGTTATTCAAAGGGGAATTATTCCATATAAAATTTCTGTTCAGTCCTTAACTTGGAATGAAAAGAAAAAAAAATTATGGAACAAATAAGCGAGTTCCTAATGGGTCGGGAAGTTATCATGATGTGGGAGATTTCCCGTATCTCAATTTAAAATTTCCTATCTTTTAAATTTCTTTGCCCCATTAGCTTTCTATGAAGGGTTAATTCTCTTTTAAATTGTACCATATAGCTGCAGATCACAGTGCAAATAGAATGAGGCTTTTGAAGCAAATGAAAAAGAAAAAATACTGTTCTAACAACATAAAATGTTTGTTTCTCCTCTTTGTATTGTTTATTGTAAAAAAAGATTCCTTTATACACAAAAAATAGTTTAATATATCCACATGTACATGTTATCTGTTCATAAAGAGAAAACAATATAAAGTGCATTGGCACTTGTGGCCAATTCAATCCCTTCCAAATTGTGTGGTTTAAGACATACATGTATTTATGTTGTAGGTATAAAAAAAAGAATTAAATATAAAAACGACAACATGTGAAGTAAACTTATGTCAAAATTTGTGCTGATCATAGTAGGATTATGTAACTGTGACACCGTGTGTTCAGCCGTTTTTCATATATATGAAGAGCTTAATTCCAAAAGGAGCTAAATCCACTTTTGATGAAAATTGAGTTGAAGTACCTGTCTTTCAACAAAATTTATTTACCTAAATTTTGGAAGCAATTATGAAAAAATGCACCTTCTAATAACACTTTTCCATAGACGCCTGTACAAAATCTGGTAAACAATTTCTTTTTTCTCCAAAGTTGCAAAATGGATTTAGCTCCTTTTGGAATGAAACTCTTCATATGTATAGGAGATGATGGGGTGAAAGAGCGTATGTGGAGAGAAACACTCAAGTTGAGAAGCCGGCTCTAACTGGAGTCTAGCCCTAAAAAGTGATGACTAGGTCGTGATGACCATAGTCTTGTCTTCAGGAAGAATGAAAGTGAATGAGGGAGCAAAGGAAAAGAGATTGATGTAGGTGTTGAAGAAAGTGCATGGGAAAAACCACAAATAGTACAAGCTTTACGTGGTGTGGTTCAGAATCAGATGCTTTTGACTGGTTATTGACAAAAAGGCTGATGGCCAAACCACAGCCATTAAGTTAAGACTCCAGGGGCCCGTTCCTACAAACCGTCTAAGTCTAACTTCTTGACTAAATCAGCGTTAGTGAGCAACTTGTCCGCTACGTGTTTCACCAAGCCCTCTTTGCCAAGATCAACGACAACATCCTGACTAAGGAGTTATGACGCCTCTGACACCATCGTATCTCTGTCATAACTATTTAGTCGATGGGCAGCGCCATCACATGTCATTTATTGGGTAGACTATGGCTGGCAAAAAGGACAATAAATCCTACAACTATGATTTTTCAACACATTCACTTAAACAGTGAGTTATCTTTTTTTGTATTTGATAATCTCATGAAAATATGCCATGTTTGTATTTAAGAATTTTCCCACTTAAATAAACTGATTATACGCCTTTATTTCCACATTGTAAAATCGTCGAAGGGATAGCTATTTTGCCACAGCAGGCAAGCCATAGTTTGGAGTGTATTCTTTAGTTTTCAGACCCATATTGCTTTCGAGATAAATTCTATCTTCAAATGTGTAAAATGCACAGTTTAAAACATGTGTTTTAACCTTTGAAATGTTGAAGTTTTGTCATTTGATTATTCAACTGATACCTAAAACATTGGACACAAACTTCATTACGTCGTATTTTTTTAAGAATAATATATTGGTGTATTTTTATAAACTATCAAACTAAAATATCCGGGGGGTACCCATCTCAAGAACCAAACTGATTCACCGATCATGTAATGAAATACTCACAATTATATGTTACAAGTACTTCTATTGTATAATCTACACAAATTTGGAAGTATATTGCATCTCTTATTTCTTGGTATCATTTTCAATCTTTTTTATTACTAATTCATTTAAATAATTGCAATTTCCCTAATATTAAATTTGTAATAATCCGGTGGTATTGCGACTAAGGCTAAGTTTTGGCTCCTCTTCTAGCCGATAGTATCGATCTCACGAGATACTAGCTAGTAAGCTCTTCGTGAAACGATTTAGGAAGATCAGAGACATCTCCGTAGTTGGCGGATAAAGTTATGACTGTCTTGTCGTTGGTTTCTAGGAACGAGCCCCAGAGCCCTAAAAAATCAAGTAAGTTTTTGCCCATCAAGCCCACGAGTCAATTTTTTTCTAAAGGAAGTATACCGTACATACAAAATATAAAAACTGGGAAATTGGGTCAATTTTCCTTTAGATTCATGGACCAAATTTTGCCAAAAAATAGTTAAAGAGCATGTTCTGGGTGAAAAGAAAAAAGATAAAATTATGTTAGGTAGAATGGCTTAGTCCTTCTGGTTTAAATTATCAGGTCTACACAGGTGACAGGTCTATGAAATGGCTGAGAGAGTGCAGTGTGAGAATTGTGATTGACAAAAGAAACTAGATGGAATTCTACTGCGCGCAGTCGAAAATGATGCCTCCGTTATAGAGCAATTTTACAAACCAAAACAGAAAAAAAAAATTGAATTCACGTTCAATGGTAATCCATTGACAGGTTCTCAGAATATTGTGATTACAAGCAATTTCTCATATGACCCTTTGATCTTTGACCTCATGACCATAAAATCTACTCAGTTCATTGGCTCTGCAAGATGTTCCGAGTTAAATAGTAATCCATCTGTCAGTTCTAATGAGAATGCGTTCACAAGCTATTTTTGCATACATAATGGGTCCATGACCTTTGACCTTTGACCTTATGAACCAAGAATCTACTCAGTTCATTGGCTCTGCAAGTAACAAACATGACCTAATTTTGGCATGAATCCATCAATCGGTTCTTGAGATAACGCGATCACAAGCTGTTTTTGCATTCATAATGTGCGCTGTGGCCTTTGACCTTTGACCTACGTGCTCCAAAATCTAATCAGATTGTCTTCCTATGGTGATACACACTATCATTAAGTTTGAAGTTTAAATCTCCAGTGGTTCTTGAGATATTATGATAACAATCTCAATGTATGGAATTTCATAAGTTGACCTCTGTGACCCTTGACCTTTGACCTACGTGCTCCAAAATCTAATCAGATCGTCTTCCTATGGTGATACACACTATCACTAAGTTTGAAGTTTAAATCTCCAGTGGTTCTTGAGATATCATGATAACAATCTCAATGTATGGAATTTCATAAGTTGACCTCTGTGACCCTTGACCTTTGACATACGTGCTCCAAAATCTAATCAGATTGTTTTCCTATAGTGATACACACTATCACTAAGTTTGAAGTTTAAATCTCCAGTGGTTCTTGAGATATCATGATAACAATCTCAATGTATGGAATTTCATAAGTTGACCTCTGTGACCCTTGACCTTTGACATACGTGCTCCAAAATCTAATCAGATCGTCTTCCTATGGTGATACATACTATCCTTAAGTTTGAAGTTTAAATCTCAAATGGTTCTTGAGATATCGCGCTAACAAACTCAATACAAGGAATTTTATAAGTTGACCTCTGTGACCTGTGACCTTTGACCTACGTACTCCAAAATCTAATCAGATCGTCTTCCTATGGTGATAAATACTATTCCCGAGTCTTAAGTTTAAATCTTAAATGGTTCTTGAGATATTGTGATAACGGTCAAACGGGACGTACGGACGGACGTACGGACGGACGTACGGACGGACGGACGTACGGACGGACAACCCGAAAACATGATGCCTCCGGCACCACCTTCGGTGGCGGAGGCATAAAAACCAATACAAATTATATTTTTCATCTCAAATTACCTGTATTTTTAATCCTCCACAAACTGAAATGACATGAAGATGATGAAGTCTTTGTCAAACAAAATTACCTTTTGATTAGTTGGCTGTGATGTAAAGATTTCAGAATCAGTTTGTATATTTTACAATGCCACCAAATATGAAAAAGATTTATAGTCCTTCTCTTTCATATTAAACTGAACAAATTTCATGATTGACTTTTTAATAATCCTGAATTAATAGTCTGTAGACTCCAAGTTTGTTTACATCTTCTTCATGTGTCAATTATCCTCACGACTGACATGGGTTTTAGTTGTGTCCCTTGCTGCTTTCCTGGCAAGATATCTATCTCTAGCTGACATGACTGTCTCACTACCAGTCCTCTTCACAAACTTAGACTTTGCCTCCTCTTCTTTTTCTTCTTCCCTCTTCCTCGTGTCTGATTTGGATATCGCTTCTGATTTATCCAAAGCTGGTTTGACTTTCTCCTCCTCAACATCACTATCCTCGGAGTCAATCTCAAAATCACTGTCAGCGTCTGGATTGGCAATGGGTTCCACTCTCTCTTCCGGTCGACTAGTTTCCGGAAGGGACTCTGCTTTCTCATTGCTCTTGCCATCTCTCACTGTGTCTTGCTTTTCTTTGCTCTCAGTTCTTCCACTTGAGGTTTCTCTGTCCTTTCTTGTGTCATCCCTCCTCTCACGCTCACTGCGTTCTTGTCTATGCCTATCCTTATTTCTTACATCGTCTCTGCTCTTGTGGCGGTTGTCATGCCTTCTGCCATCGTCAAGACGACTTCTGCTATCATCTCGATGACGACTGCTGCTATCATCTCGATGATGACTGCTGCTATGAGGCTCATCCCTTTTTTCTCTATATTTCTCGCTCCTTCTATCGTCATGTCTATCGCTCTTGTCTTGCCTGTGACCAGAGTCCTTTCCGTCTCTACTATGGTGATCCCTACTCCGTCTGTTATCGTCATCGTCGCTGATCAGTTCTTTTTTTGTGTTGTGGTCTCTGTCACTTCTGTGTCTTGATGAGTCAGATTTGTCTCTGGAATGATATCAGTTATGCAAAAGAATGAAATCATCAAATAGAGGTCTCAGGTAACAAAACAGTAGCAAACTTTAAAATGATACATTCCCCTATTCCAGCTAAACCTTCCATGCTTTAAAATTTGAAGAGAGTAAAACTATTAAGATTACATAACTTCTTTGAATCCAAATTTACAATTGTCACACACACACATTTCATTTACAAGATATTCCAAACCAAGCTTATGTATGCACACTTCTTAAACAAACGATGCCCTTCACAACCCAACAGATTCCTCAAGTATGTCGAGCATGAACAAGGCACGGGTATGACAAAGCAACTAAAATCCATAAATCTACAAATAACTACTAACCTTTCATTGAGATTGAGACCAGTATGTCTCTCTGTTTTGATGGGCTTCTTCTCCAGTACCTCCTCTTTGACTTTCTTCTTGCTCTCTTCATCATCGGATGTCTTCTCCTCCTTGACCTGCACATCTCCCGTTGTCTGAGATAGGATGTGTCGATAGAAAACAGATAGATCACTCTGCTTGGTCACATCATTGGCAGCTATAGAAACAAATCATGAAATAAAGATAAATAATAATGACATAATAATCAAATGGTTGATAGTTTGCATTCCACCTCTTAGTGTACCAAGTATGCCCCTGGGGGGAGAGAGAGAATCAGCTTTCTAGTTTCTAAATATTGACATTTTGAAACTTTGTCACAGTGAAAATGTTTTGCAGTCAAATATAAAATAAGATATATAAGTTACAAATAGATCACCTTGCTGCCAGAATACAAAGTAATGTTTGCCTGAATGGTGATAATTGCTTGAACAGTGATAATTTTAAAATTCCATGGAGGGGGGTGGATGATGCAGATGAATTCTTACCTCCTTTCCTCCTACTCTGCTAGCTCCTGCATCCAAAGCTCTCTGGAGGTCATTGTTCCTAATCCTCCCCCTAATGGGCTATAATGAAAACCAAGAATTCTTACCTTCTTCTTCTGCTTCCCTCTTCTCCCTTTCCTCCTCCTCTGCTAGTTCCTGCATCTTTTTCTTGTAAGCTGACGTTACAAAGGCCTCCTTGTCTCCGTACATCTCTCCTTCCTTCTCCCTCTCTTTCTGTATCTTTCGTTCCTTGCGCTTTTCCTGTTCTTTCTTCCTCAGCTCGGCAGACTTCAAGAGATTTTCAATGTATTTAGGCTGTAGGGCAAGTAAACATGAAGGAATGTTATATAAATAGTTTTTAATTCAAATTAGTTTTTTCTTTCTTTCTTTTCAATTTCCAATTTCCAATTTCCTGGGGGAAATCTCACTCTCACTCTCAATCTCTCTCTCTCTCTCTCTCATCCTTTTCCCCCTTTTTGCAATTTGATTGAGGGAGTGCCCTAGTTATGAAACTAATGTGATTGTAAAAGGCTTGGATGTACATGTACCTTGCTTCCTTCTTTTTGCTTCTTGATCGCTATTAGCTTCTCTTCTTTCTTCCGCTCCATATCATCATAGATGCTGTCATATTCATACACGGTGGGGTCAGCCTCGAGAGCTCTCTGGATCTCAAGCTGCGTCTGCAACAAATAAAGGTCAAAGATCAAATCAGACAACACAATGATATTATTAAAATAGGCGACGTAACATATTTGACATTTCACATTATACATGTACTTTACCTAATCAAAATTACTCCAGGATTTTAATAATGAAGGAAATTTTTTAATTGACTGACTGCCATAATTACAAAATTAACGACAACCTCATTAATTGGCCGGGTTGGCCCCATTCAAGCTATAAATACAACATATAATGTAAGTCTTTACAAACACTCGTCACTTACTTGTTTCTTTATTTTGGTTTGCATGGCAGCTTGTCTCTTCTTCGCCATCTCCAGTGTAGTGACATTCTCTTCTTCATCACTTGACTCATTGAAAATGGAAGGTTTTTGAAGAACAGGAGCAGATGATTTCTTGCCTTTGGTGATAAGCCCATACCTAGAAGTGAAAGAAATTGAACATTTAACACTTTGATATCTAGCTATAGTCTAGACCCATATAGATGTGATTGTTTATGGTCTCAATAACTTGCCATACTGACTGAGTATATTAGTTAATTCAAATGACAAATGAACATCTTGACCTTTTTTCAGGAGCTACCCTTTTATTTTTAGAACACTTTTTATTTTCATCAAGCAACCCTTTCCAATTTCTACATTACTGTTGTCTTAACCAACAGACTGCTGTAATATCTGGATAATTGTTTAAAGCAAATATGTGGAGTGTGATGGAAATGGGTGTGGTGCATAGACCTATGTCATCATATTCATAGTAGTACTACTATTTCTAGATAAACCCAAGGCAATAACTTGAATAGGTCTATTTAAAGAAAACAAAATCAAAAACAAATTACAAAAAAACAAAAACAAAAATAGTAAAAACACAAAACAATAACATCAAGTTTCAGTCAGAAATATCTGTATAATTGTTTAGATCTAGACCAGAGTGTTCTCAACAACTAATGATATAATGGCAAATGGCCAGTGCCATACAATGCACTATGCACGCAATTAATCGAGCCGGTATCTTGCGCCCCGTGAGCGGGGAGCTAGCCGACCAGAGCGCGAGCTATAGAGCGCACGCTGACCGGACCAAGCTCAGTTTTTATTTTAGACGGTAAATAATAGTCTAGACTACTAAACATAAAGCTATATTTCTACCATGAAGGCATTAATTCCAAAATTACAATAACATCATTCAGATTGACTTGATCAGTAACCATCTCATTCATTATGATAAACTATGTAAAACTTACTGTTTCCCCATTTTCCCGGAAAAGCCATTTTTGTTTTCAAAATCTCAGTTCATGTGTTAAATCGTAAATTGCACGTCTACTCGAATCGCCATGGAGGCTGATATGAGCTGCATATTTTAGTTCGGCCAATAATAACTCGCCCGTTAGCTAGCTAGTATCAGTCACTCGTATCTGTAATAATAATACTAATACAAACTATGCGCGCTTAGCAGTTAGCACCGATGTCTCTAATAAGCCCTATAACAAACAAAATACAATGATAAACAATTACATATTAACCCCCCCCCCCCACCCCCCCAAAAAAGGCAAATAAACCTACAAATTACAATACATCATGAAATAGATACTTCAATGTGATTGTGAACAGAGTCAGTAGCGTACGCAGGATTTTTTCAAGGGGGGGGGGGGGGTAAGAGGACTTTTTTCTCTTTTTTTTGTAATCGCGATGACTCAGCTAGCAGCTGAATAAGTGGGGGGGGGGGGAAGAGGACACTTTTTTGGGGGGTCTCGAAATTTTAAAATTTGACATTTTGTTCCGTTGGGGGGGGGGGGTAAGGTCACCTTCTTTCTATCAGCCTTTGGCAGAAACTGAAGGGGGGTTCAATCCCCACTTTGTTAATCCGAGCTCATTTTTCCTGATTGAGGTGTCATATGAAAAGGCAGAAACTCAACTTTCTAGAAATGTGATTTTCTTTTTGAAATTCAGATACCGACCGCCAAATGACTTTTTGGTTTCCTCTCTTCAAATTGATTTTAATCACTCATGTGTGAAATATGCATCATTATGAGTTGCATCAAATGAAAGAGGAGGGTTCAAGCTTTCCAAATATGTGTCATTTATTAATTATAAATTTGACTTAGTTATGATAAAACATCGATAATTCTCGGTTTCCGAATTTCTGAGACGCACTGTATAGGAACTCGAACGTAACGGTAAAGGGGTAGCGAAAAATAATAATTCGATTTCGCATTGGCCGATTTTAAGACGAGTTTACTTCAGCTTCATATGCACTTGTTACATTTGCACTCGAAATTCTCGAAATTGTATTACAATTTTTCACTTTCTTGTACGTAAAAAGCACCATGGCCAACGAAACTGTCCAAAAACAATTGCAAGAGGAGCTAGAAAAGTTCAAGGCATCAGAGAAAGGTATTTGAAAAACTTAGAAACTGTAATTTATGAGAGGTATGATCGAGATTAATCGTGTTCGAGATGACAAAAAAGAGAACATGATCGTGGATTGGGTGCGGTACGGGTGGGTGCGGGGACGCCGCACAGTGGGCCAGGGAGGAACCAAAGTGTGCCAAAACTAATTTCTGGGGATTTATTTTCTATAAATCCATAGGAAATGTTTTGATGTCCAGGGATTTCCGCTTAAATGGTATTACCAACATTTTCTCTGATATCTAAGCTTTAAGTTGATACCAAATTTGGCTGCCCGATTCATTGTGCCCGTTATTATGTTAGAGCCGTTTTCCTTGCAACTTTGCCCCGAAAAATGTGTTTATTTTGGTCCGCGGTGTCAGAACAAGTGTCACGCGCCCCCAAGCGCCGTGATTTATGACCGCGAATCCTTCATGATTCAGCCGCGGACTAAAAACAAACATATTTTTCGGGACAATGTGGCTAGGGGAATCGGCTTTAACATGACAACGGGCAAGATCGGGCAGCCAAATTTGGTATCAACTTAAAGCTAGTTAGACATCAGACAAAATGGTGGTATTAAAATATAAGCGGAACTCTGCGGAAATCTAAACGTTTCCTCTGGATTTTTAAAAAACATGGATAATTAGTCCATTTTTCAGTGAATTAACCTTTAATATATCATGAAGATTGTGTTTCTATACATTTTAACCATTTCATTGAACGAAATGAACTATCAGGAATATGTGAGAGCAATTTCATATCAATAACTTACGAACTTCATGTTAAATTGAAAGATTTACAAAATGAGTCACTTTTGCACTAAAACTGTGAATATGTAGGATTTTGCTGTTTGAAGAAGTAAATTTATACCCTAGTTGTGCTTACCGGAATTAAATATTTTACTGAGGTATTCCTCAATGTATTACAGTTCAACTGGTCAAGAAGAGAATTGAAGAAAAATAAATCACCAAAAATGAGTTTTGGCGCACTTTGGTTCCTCCCTGGCCCACTGTGCGTTGCCATGGTTATGCGGACGAGCGTTGAATCGGCTGTGCGTAAACATAAACGGTACAAATGTGTACCGATTATGCCTAATAATAATCGATGGACGTGGGAAGGAAAAGCGCCTGCACATGCAGGGTAGCAAATTTTCGCAAAAAGAAATACCATACATGGAAAGCTTAGGTTTAGACGGACATTTTGAGATTAACATCACTGCGGGAATCGGCCGAATCCTAATAAACATGCTACATTTATAAAAAATTGCAATTTTTTTCCTTTTTTTGTGAAATTTAATGCTAATTTTTCCCAAAATGAAGCTTCAATAAATTTGGTCATTGTATTTTCTAATTGGATTACCAATAGGCAAGAAGTGCACGCAGTATCAAGTTGATTGCTTTTCCCTTCATAAATTCTCAACACCTATTGTAAAGTTGCCTCTTTTATCACTTTTGGAGCAACATATAGATTTTCCCATGTTCGCAGGGGTATATGACACTTTTAAAACTTGCTAAATATTAAAATATGGGTGGAAAAATATTCTTTAGAATGTTTTCTTCCCCAAACGAATGAAAAAAATATAAAAATTCACATTCGCCAATTTTGAATTTTGGCACACTTTGAGGCGATTCTGGCCCACTGTGCGCCGCAGCTCAGATGAGGCGGGTTGACTCTCGGGGTTGCCCGTGATGATGGGAACTGGAGCCAGGTACTAGGTCTATTTAAATATTAACTTATATTTAACAAAATGAAATAATTTTGATTTTTTATTGGACTTTGAGTTTGACAATGCCTTGGCCCTTGCCCTTACTAGTTACTTGCCTAAGACTTGACCTTGCTTGTTCAGATATGGCGCTATGGCGCGTTAAAAATAAACGACTGCAAAATATAAAAAAGGCTGCTTTGCTTTGTTTAGTTTGTCACCTGGAAATGAATGTCAAATTTGCGTAACAAAGGACTTGCGACGTTGGGTGTATCCACTATCCATCATCCATGCACTGTCCTCTCCGTTGTAAGATACAAAAATGGGAAGCGTACCCCCCCCCCCCCCCACAAGTTAAAATTTGTTCCCAAGTTTACATAAATTTTTCAATGTGCTATTGAAGTTCAATTTGATTCTTTTTTTTGTTTCAGAATATCAAAATGTTGTTGGACTGAGAAAACAGCTTGATGCACAACTGAATGAAAATAATATGGTGAAAGATGTAAGTATGAAACTTCACCTAATATCCTAAGCTAGCCTATGTCTCTTTTGTCAGTTCTATGTCCTTTTGGTCGCACGGTCTTTATGTGTTCTGTACCCTTGGATTTCATAGCCTTATTAAGGGTTTTGTAGATCAGTAGGACTGTTCTTCTTTCCAAAAGTTGTTGGCCCGAATTCACAAAGGAGGTTTGTCGACAAACTGAGGTTTATGTACGTCATATGACGCGTTTTTACGCGTTTTTTACAAACCTGGTTTGTAAATAACAAAAGGAGGTTTGTCGACAAACCTCCTTTGTGAATTCGGGCCATTGTGTTTCATAAATACTGTGCATAATGGTTAAATCTGAATCCAAAACCATTTTTAGTTGGGTTTTCAGTCAACTGATCTGTATAGTTCAGATCAAAAGCATTAATTACCGTCATTGTCCATTCTATATTGAATACTCGCAATGTGACATTACCATGTTGAGTATTTATTTTGTTTTGTTCCTTCTTCTTTTCCTTCTCCTTCTCCTTCATCTTCTTATTCTCCTTCCTCTTCCTCTTCTTCTCCTCCTCCTCCTCCTCCTCCTCCTTCTTCTTCTTTGTCTGGTTATTCTCCTCCTTCCCCTGCTTCTTGTTCCCCTTTTTCTTCTTTTATTTTCTTCTTTTTGTCTGGTTCTTCTCCCCCTCCTCCTCGTTCTCCTTTTCTTTCTTTTAATTTTTTCTTATTTTTCTTCAAATCCCTACCAGGAACTTGACCTCCTAGAAGGAGGAAGCAAGGTGTTCAAGATGATGGGTCCCGTTCTCGTACAGCAAGATGTAGAAGAAGCCAATGCCACTGTCAAGAAACGCATGGAATACATCTCAGCAGAAGTGTAAGTTAGACAATCATAAATAAACAAAACTAACATTTAAGATAACAGATGGAAAGTCCTTTTTTTTTTAAAGATTCAGAAGGAAGGCCTCTGAGTCATTTATAGGACAATTACCCCCCTGGGCTATTACCCCCTGGAAAATACCATGGATGGACAGGATATGACTAGAACAAAAAAGCATGCTGAAAATGTATATTTCACAGACAGTGCATATCGCATGTATTGTATGTACAGTTTATTGTGAATATCTTTGAGTATGGATACTTTCAATGCTTATTGCTCCTAAACAAAAAATATTGTAGCTCTGAAACTTTTATATGTTTTAGTATACATGTCAGAGATTACATTTCATCTAAAATGTTGTCAAGGTCACATGATCCACGAGGTCTAAGTACCCCCAACATGTACTAATCTTCAAAATGATGGCAGATCTGGAATCCTTATTGAATTCCCTTTCCAACAATACCAATTTTGTGAAGATTGACCAATTAGTTCCTAAGATGCAAGGGATCAAAGGTAGGCAGCCACACCCATTTTTGCAATAGAATCTCAAAATTTGGTGGGCCGTATCTCCCAAACCCCATTGGGTGATTTGACATGGAATGACCCTGTAATGAATTTCTGTGCATTTTTTGTTGTTTTCATTGCAGGAAAAGGTATGACACGCAAATCAAGGACATGGATAAGAAGCAGGAAGCCCATAGAGAGAAACTGGGTAAACTCCAGCAAGAGTTCTCTAAAGCGCACGCAAAAGCAGCGGGAAAGACATAATGACGGTACAACGTATACGGTAGCCGTACTGACTCTTTGTATGAAACTCTTTTTGTTTATGATTGTGAGTTTGGAGGCGTACTCTGCAAGCCATGTCCTCTGCTTCCTTCATGGTCCATCAGCTGCACAGGATTTATTTACATGGTTGACTGGCGATGACCACCAAGTGACCACTGAATATTGAGTGACCATTGAATGACTGCTGTTTCACTGTTTTCCCATCTGTGCTCCTTGTAGTGGAATTGGTCAACATCGAACAAACTTGTGAAAGACTTTTCTTCCCTCCATGTGTTAATGTTGATCCCTTCATCACACATACGTAGAGAACATGAAAAGCTGCATTTTTATTTTAAAGAATACTCCTGTACCCCTTATGGCAAACATGAGCCTAAGTAAACATTGAGTTTTTGTTTGACGTAATAATCGTAATTTTTGGTACATGATTAGAAAGCTGAGGGTATATAACATAGATTCAAGGATTGGCCCAAACCGATATAAATTGGGAGTCTTCTTTTGGAAAAAACACTTTTTTGTGTGTATTTGAATTGACACTAGTACTTCTTTAAAACATGTCCTTTTGTCCTTATGTTTTGTTTTCCTGAGCAACTTGAAGTTTGTTTGCTGATCAACATTGTACATGCATTAGTAATTTGATTATCACACAAATTAGTCTGTTAAAACTAGCAAAGTTGATCGTTCAAAAATTATTCATTCATTTATGACAGTGATATACCTGTTAAAGGATGTGAAGACTTTGCAATGAATAGAGGCATGTTCTTGGGGAAAAACATGAAGAAAAGAGAAGAATTGTGTCTGACAAAACAATATGCTTTATCATTATAAAAGAAATTACTTTGGAATAGTATTATATGAACCGTTACCTTATAATCTAACACATATTATATTTTCATTCAGAAAAGGGGTCAGGGTCCGATTGTTTAGGTTCAGATATTTGTAAACTTGTAAAGTACTCCTTTCATGTCACTTCTGATAATTTTGAGCTAGAACAGAGTTGTGAGAAATAATTAGAATACATATACATGTAGAATGTATAATATTGTGTGTTTGCAGTTTCTAATTAAAATAAATTTTCCCCAAAAAAGTGAATTGGTGATTCACAAACCCCATTACACTTTCCTGAATGTACATGTGCGTGACATATTCAAGTTTGTTCATAATGGGATTTTTTTTTTTTAAATACTAATATTTAATCTATACAACGAATATGAGAAAAAGTGAAATTACATTTCAAAATTTCTGGTATAAGTGTATCAATGATCATGAAGTAAGATGTATGTAAAAAATATTCCTGAATATATTGTTACATATGCATGCATCATTTTTTTTAATACACATTTTTTTTTGTTACTGCTGTTGGAAAGCAAAGCATTTTTTTTTTTGTATTTCCCTATTTTGTATAATATTGCTCTTCACAATAAATGCAGAAACAAATAAGACATGAAAATAAAATATGTTCATGATCCACAGTACTCTGCGTATGAAATAAAAAAATATTTGATTGAATCGATTTATTACCGTAATGTGTTTGAGATCTTAAAAGAATGACCATGAAAACAAAGTGTGAATTGGTGAGAGATGGAAGGATATGGAAATCAAATGAAATATGTGTACTACGTGGAAGGAAATATGTATTGGGGGGAAGGAGACGGAGGGGAGAGATGACGAGTATTATAATAATATTGAATATTTAGTACCATAGATTTAAAAGAGTATAAAAGCCAGTACGAGTAAATGAGTAAGACAATGAGAAGGCACTAGATAGTGAGATGAAAGAAAGAAACATCATGAAACGGCAGATAAAGAAATGACTTGTGAAGGAAGGAGAGTAACGAGAGGTTACTTGTCAGAAATGAAAGCTTTAAAACTGGAGACTAAATGCTTTCAAAATGGGAGACTAAAAGCTTGTTAATATATATTCTGGATTTAACCATATTTTTTTTTTTTTTTTGGGGGGGGGGGGGGTTGTACTGAATGAATGGCAAGTGGGGATGAAAGAAAGTAGCTGCACACGAGGGCCATTGCGTACTCGTGTATATGTATACTTGTATTATAAGATAGAAATGTGTGAAGTTTTAAGTACGTTTAAAAGAAACCTGCAATAAACACTGCAGTTAACCACTCCATATGTTAACAAGCCTTCATAGAATGGGGAAAATGAGAGTAAAGCAGTGTGAAGAAGAGCTGCGGCAGGGAAAAGGTTTAGGATGGTCAAAGAAAACACAAGTATGAAGCAATACGAGGTGCGAAAGGAGAAGTGGCCCCGCACAAAACTTACCACTAATGGTAACTTTGCCATCAATGGTAACTACCATGGAAACCTTGATTTTGATTGGCTGTTTCACATCCCAAATAGATTCATTACATGTTCATTTCAATAGACAGCTCCTATTTATATCCTGGGGAGATCTTGCAAACTCATGTACTATTTACAACCTCTTCTTTTTTGCTACTCCTGCCACTTGCATTTGTTCTTCTTCTCTCTACCCATCCTGGCACTTGCATCTCCGTTTAAAAGCTTCAATTAAATTCAATTAACACACGACATCTCTTCATTTGCACTTTCATTAACACATGTACTCTCTCTGCCCCGAGTCATCCTTCCAATATCTCTCTCTCTCTCTCAGATTACTTCCCTCCTTCCGATTATTGCTCACTCTCTCCACTTTCCTTTATGCACATGTCCGGTTACTCCACACATCTCTTCCGCCTCATTTGCACTTTCATTAACACATGTACTCTCTCTGCCCCGAGTCATCCTTCCAATATCTCTCTCTCTCTCTCAGATTACTTCCCTCCTTCCGATTATTGCTCACTCTCTCCACTTTCCTTTATGCACAGGTCTGGTTACTCCACACATCTCTTCCGCCTCATTTGCACTTTCATTACACATGTACTCTCTCTTCCCAGAGTCTTCCTTCTAATATTCTTCTCTCACTTTACCCTCTTTCTCTCTCTCTCTCTCTCGGAGTACTTCCCTCCTCTCGATTATTGCTCACTCTCCAATTTCCTTCATGCACAGGTCTGGTTACTCCACAAATCTCTTTCGCCTCATTTGCACTTTTATCAACACATGTACTCTTTATTCCCCGAGTCATACTTTCAATATCCTTCTCTCACTTTACCCTCGCTCGCTCTCTCTCTCTCTCTCTCTCTCTCTCTCTCAGAGCACTTCCCTCCCAATTATGCACATGTATGGTTACTTACCTTTGCCAACTCCCCCCCCCCCCCAATTTCTTTTATTTTTTATATTTTATAAAAATAATATCTTTAACTACTCAGATGACTTTAAGTTCCTGTAATGCATGACTTAATACACTGACTTCACATTCCATCTATAACTAACACTGTAACACACAATACAAAATATGCAATACACTTCTTGGTTTCCTTTTTTTATGACCGATTATTTATTTTACATGTACAATGTATGAGACACTCTAATAAGATGTTATGTGTGTCTCGTGAAGCTGAACCAGTCGACAGCATCGATGAAATCCCTTCTTAACGGTTGGATTTTGCAACACGCTCGAGCTCGTCCTTCTTCTTGATTGCGTACGAGTTGGAGGATCCCTGAATAGAAAGAGGAAAAATGAAGGAAGAACGAAATGAATAAAGCCTTCATTCTATGGTTGTGCCATCATTAGTTAATCATGAAAGCTAATCTAAATTTAATCAGCTCTCAAATGATTTCCGCAGAGGTAAAAGCAGTAGCACTTTGAAATTTGAACAGCTTGAGTTGGGATATGTCAGGAGATATTTGTCAAGTAATTAAGTTCCTTACTATTTTCAAGCCAAGCTACACGATGGTAACTGACACCATTGCAAGAAAACATCTCCTCAAAATTATGCATAAGTTATTGCATAGTTTTGCCAGAGGGCAGAGTCAGTGTGGACCCATTAAATCCTGACATATTAATAGAACTGAACCTGTATACAAGGCCATTTGAAGGATATGGCATGCATGGCCACTTGGGACAGGTTTCTACAGTCTACTGCCAAAAAAAAATAAAATTGAATGCTTGATACTTTGCCAAATGTAATGAGTGGTCCTGATTCACAAGTTTCATAGTGCAAAATGACTAAACAATGACATGTTTTTCACACAAATTTGTTGCTGTTCATTGTTGACAATTGGAAGAGTATGGGGTTACAACATTTTCTGGTTTTACAGTATTGCTGAGAGTAAATTTACCTTTGCGGCATTGATGAGTTCATCAGCCAAGCACTCAGCGATGGTCTTGATGTTCCTGAATGCTGCCTCACGAGCTCCAGTGCACAGCAGCCAGATAGCCTGAGAGTTTAGGAGAAGAATACAAGAATATAGGGTTAATAACATGTGTAGTTTATTCTAGTCGACACAGGAGGTTAAACTATTGTTTAGACTTTAGACAATGATATTAATGAATCTTTCATGAATTATGGCCAAATGTTCTCTACCACATGAACCAAAACAGCCATACATCCAACCATTTCAAGCAATTCTACTGGGAAATTATTACTGATTGTCAACACACTATGGACCTTTTGATAGGCTCCTTTTTCTTCTCCACCTGTCACTAATTTACATGTGAATAGTTTTCACTTCCTGCAGAGGATTTTTTGAAGGAAATTTAGGGTGTCGTATCTGAGGCCCTAAGCTATACAATAAACACATGCAGCACTGTTATTAGAATAGTTATTTACCTGGTTGACTCTCCTCAGTGGAGACACATCAACGGCCTGGCGACGGACGGTACCAGCCCTACCGATACGGGTAGAGTCCTCACGGGGTCCACTGTTGATGATGGCGTTCACAAGAACCTGCAGTGGGTTCTGTCAACAGAAGGATATATAAAAAAAAATATGTGTGATTAATGGTCATGCTAGCTTTTTAACAATAGAAAAAGTCATTTACAATTCTTTTACTTCATTTTTTTTGTTCCTTCTGTGCTCCTGGGATAAGAGTTACTAAGTTCTGTGAATTGGACATTGTCCCTGCCAAGAGCTGAGTAGCATCACAGATTCTCACTGCAAAACCATTTGTTCTAAGGCAAGATTTTGACATGCCTGAATAGGAATACTTATGTTGATAAGTCGTAGGGTTTTATTTGCCAACTCATTCTTCAAAGAATAAACTTATCAAGAAATTTGATTTTTTTTTGTTTAATGTTATCAGGAGTCCTATATTTGATCCGACAACTTGAAAGAATCGGTGTATATATAAAGCTTTGATGATATCCACAAATTACGGAACAATAACATCTTGGATTTGCCCATGCAGTTATGATGAAACAAAGCGAGGTTGTATTCATTCAAAATATGTTTTGCTTGTGACTATGTGTCTTGATGCAAGAAGGTTACACAAGTAAATCTGCCAATTTGTCGACATTTCTTGCATACAAATTTACAAGCATCTGAAACAATGGCCTAGGTGATTAGAGGTGTTGTAGTCTAGTGGATAGGTCGTTGGACTTTGGAACACAGGGTCCGCTGTTCTTTGTCCTTTGGCAAGATATTAATCTACATTTGCCACTCTCCACCCAGGTGTTAAATGGGCACCGGTAGGAAAGAACTCCTTGAATGCTGTGAGCGCCCAAATCGGCTGCCTAGCAGAGCTGGGGTAATAGTTGGAGCGCCTTGAGCACCTTGCAGGGTGGATATGTGCGCTATATAAATATCCAAATTATAGAGTGGTAATGTGTGACGGCATCAAAAAAAAAATTAGATTAAGAGCCAAAGCAAAATAACACTGAGCTCCTATAGGAAATCTATTTATTCAGATGTTCATATCTCAGCCAATACTGAACTTATTCAATACTGAACCTTTCGACATTTGGATTTTGTTTTTGATGCTCATTCAGAAAATGAAGGAAAAAATGAGAAATTCTAAAAATAGATTTTTATGATGTCACAGCATCGGTACTCTTTATAAATATCCATTATTATTATTATTATTATTATTATTACGAGATGAATCATACCTCTCCTGTGAGCAGGTGGATGATCTCAAAGGCGTGCTTGATGATCCTCATGGTGAGCAGCTTCTTGCCGTTGTTCCTGCCGTGCATCATCATGGAGTTGGTGATGCGCTCCACGATGGGGCACTGGGCCTTGCGGAACCTCTTGACCTGGTAGCGGCCAGAGCTGTGGGGGAGGTACTTGGCAAACTTCTCCTTCACTGGGATGTAGTCCTACAATGGGAAGCAACGGTTTCGATTAGTCAATAAAAATCTATCTATAAAATAATTGTATGGTTTGCTTTTCTTTTTCATTTTTTTGCTTATTCTACTCTGTTTATCTAGGAAGTGCATCAATAGTGGTACTATATATTCGCTGAACTCTCAATCTCTTCGTTATCTTAATTTCAACTGTGACAATAGTTGGTTGTAGGTTTTTGCCTTGCTATTTCAAATTTAATCATCTGCATTCAACAAGTTTGCTTCAGGACTAGCAGACCGACTAGTGTCCTACCTACAATTGAAATCCTTTCACATAGATATCAAGTATCCTAGGCTAACGACAAAGGGATAATCCATTTTTCTAAATAAATTATATTTCATCATTATTATTTTTGTGGTGGGTCTGCTTCTTGGAAGAAATGCCTGTTGTATTACTTACCGTCAAGCTGATGTCGCTGACTTGGACCTCTTCACAGCTCCATCGACCAAACAGTTGGATCTCTGGCAGCTCAGCAGCAGCTGGTGGCGGCACTGCGGCCGCTGCGGTGCTTGCAGCAATTTCATTTCCCCAGTCTTCCGACATTGTGTAAAGTTCCTGAAAGACAAGATATGTTGAGAGTGGTAAGGAGATTCATAAAACTTACGAGATCTTTATCAGCACATTCAAAGATTCAAAGTAGCATTAATGCCAAAATATGGATTGGGGGGGGGGGGGGGGGTACAAAAGAAATCGCTTTCAAAATCTTTGCTCACCTATAGCAAGGATCTATTTCTGTGTCATCTTAGACCAAGAGCCATATTCACTGGCTCCAAGCCAACACAGCATTTTGCCCAATATGCTATTTTCTCTCTGAGCAGAGAGTAAAGTTTTGTGAGGGGGGCCTCATTTATCCGTCCAGACTCCTGGAATATTTTGTATTTTCATGGAATAGAGATTAGAGATATGCATCATACAGCTCTTCAAAATAGTTCCAATACCCATTACATTTACAATTTACACATTTCTGATGTAGTGTTGGGGACATCACTAAAAAGTGTAATCAAAACCGACGAGTAAAGAGTTATCCCTCCGCATATTTCTTACAAAAAGTGACCAGAAAATCTATTCAAGTTTCACTTTCAGTCTTCCAGAAATGTTAATTCACGATCAAACCTAGTATAACTATAAGACTATAATTTTAGCCTCAAGTCGACAAAGTAAAAATTTAGATGTCATCACAACATAGACGTAGAAAGGTCTCTTTTTACATTTTGTAGGTCCTATATTTTGTATTAATCACTTCCTGACAATCGTAATGATCATCTATCGAGCTGAAAGTTGGACTTTACAACATGTCCCATGCGTTGTCGCGATGTCAAGACCTTGCCAAGCCAGAGCAGTGAGGGCCTTAATCCAGTAGGGGCGCTGGTCCGAGAATAAGGATCGTCAGCATTAACGAGGATATCTTCGTAAACACAAACACATCGTGTCCTAAATCGATCCTTATTACCGCGTTGGCAATGTGAAAAACGGATTCCGCTCCATGATGCATGTTTCACTTACGCAGAACAGAGACTTCCACATTACGGACAACTCATGAAGTAGACAGTGAACTGGGGGTAATTACTCACGCGGAATCTGTTTTTCGCATTGCCAAATTGCGGATCGGTAACCCAACACCCGCAGAGCGCCAAAGAAAAAAAGACGTCAGCAAATATTTTTTTGGACGCGATTTGCACGTTAACGAAGATAACCTTGTCCTTGTTTATGCCGACGATCCTTATTCTCGGACCAGCGCCCCCTACGGTCCTACTGTAAATCTAAATGTAATCAACATAATACATTTTAGCAGAGTTAGAGCTTTGATCTTAAATGTAATATCACTGCCAATGCAATGCCTATATTTTTCTCAGTTTAATTCAAAGGCAGCGACAGTCTACATCGCACCTCCTCACAAACTTGGGCGACGCTTGAATCCATACATTCTGCACAGTACACACAGCTCCCATTCACTTCCACATGTCAACGGACCATCCACTACACTGTACACGTTCCGTAGACATTACAATGCGATCACTGTGCTGTGCACAAAACTCCGCGAACGGAGCGTTTCATGGACGATAAAACATACTCCTACAGTATACCCCGATCACAAATCCCCAATATATATTGTACCAAAGATACAATGTTATATAAAATTTATCAATTTGTTGTATTTTTAATCATATTCCCTCTTATTTTTACGTATTTTAGTGAAACATTTCAATCATTCATTTCCATGTCTTACTTGAGAGCGTGCCGCACGGAAAAAGACTGATAATAGGGCGCCAGCTATCGGCAATAATTATACAGCGAGGTAATGTCGATGTACCGATGTTTAGACCTTATCCGTCTATAGTCGTAGTCTCTACTTTTCAATTTCAATTTCAATTTATTTACGTTTTACTGCAACTTTCATCAATACTGGATCTTTAACCATTTTAATTTGTTGTTCAAATGTCCATCTCTACAGCTGGAAACCTAATAATGTTATATAGAATTGCAGTTTCTTCATCACAATGTTTGGGGGGGGGGGCGGAGGCTTGCGTTAATTGCACGCGATAAAAATACCCCCCCCCCTCCCCACAGAGGCGGTGGAGCCGATGGGTACAGTGCCCCCTCCCACTTTTCCAGGACTCTAAAGAGCTCCTTTTACTTCAGATAAGCGCCCCTTTTTATAATATTAGGTGCCCGTTCCAAGTGCCTCTTACCACCTTTGATAAGCGCACCCTTCACCTATGATAATTGCCCCCAATCAAATCTGAGAGGTGCTCATTTTACTTTAACAAATGCCCTTTTTTTTAAATAAGTGCTCTTCGATCCACTTCTGATAAAGTGCCCCTTTTCATCTTTGATGAGTGCCACGCGTACTTCTCGCCTCTGATAAAGTGCCCCCAACATAATCCCCAAAATACATTGTACCAAAGATACACTGTAATATGAAATGTATCAATTTGTTGTATTTTTAATCCTATTCCCTCTTATGCTGTTTACGTACTTGCAATGAGTGAAATATTTCAATCATTCATTTTCAGTATTAAGAACGTGCCTCAGCGGAATAGATTAATAGGGCGCTAGCTATGGGCAATATTGACCATGGTCGAAGTAAGGTCGAGGTATACAGAGTCGGAGTTTATGTTTCACGGTTGCAGTCTGAGCATGAGCAGATACAGGTCATTGCAGAACAAATTTTGAAATACACGGAGACGAAATACTGGATACGTGCTCATGACAATTATGTAATCATTATTCATTCATGCACATTCAGTGCACTCCATTGCACACAGGTGGAAGTATTCTTTAAAAAGGAGGAAACAAAGGCTATTTATATAGCACCTTCTTCGCTGTAGGAGTGATTATTTCAAAAATGAACAAAGTGGGACCTCTTCATGTTTTGAAGATCTGTGGATATTCGGGGTCATTGCCAGGGGCGGATCTAGCTTTTTGCTAAGGGGGGGGTTTGACCAAAATAATGACGATGCGGAGCATCGTCCACGAGCCGCGAAGCGGCGAGCCGATTTTTTTTTGGGTGTTTATTTGAACCCCGTAAGTGATGTTTTCCTGGCATCTATTAACACAATGGAGACCATAAAAAGCAGTGCATGATAACGTCTTTTTAAATCAAGTAACAGTTAAATACACAGTTATATCCAGAGTTATCATGTGTTTGGTTAAGTTACCAGATGAGTTGAATATCTTCTCACAATATTTGCACGTGAAAGGGTTTCTCTCCAGCGTGCGTTCTTTTTTCTTTCTCTTTTTCTTTTTTTTTCCTCTTTTTTTTTTTTTTTTTTTTTTTTGGCCGCCCAAGGGGGGGGGTTTAAACCCCCTAACCCCCCCCCCCGTAGATCCGCGCCTGATTGCAGTAATGTGCTAACCGTGAACAGGTCTAATCAGCAGGCACGTAGCCAGAGTGTGATGTTTTTTTTTTTTTTTTTTTTTTTTTTTTGGGGGGGGGGGGGCACATACATGTACATGTAATCGATCGAGGTAAAAAAAAAACGTGTAAAAACACGTTAATTTTACCCTTTTTTTAAGTAGCCCCCCCCCCCCCCTGGCGCTCAAGGGGCGGGTGCTATTTTGCCAATTTTTGAGGGCCAAAAAACAAATTAGTGCTCACTACCCCCCCCCCCCCCCGAATTATCGGCCAGCGCGATTTTCAAATTTTTCGGGAGCAAAAAAAAAAAAAAAAAGTGTTCACTACCCTCCCCCCCCCCCCTCCCCCTGCCACCGCGATTTTCAAACTTCGAGGGGGCAGATAAGGTTTTCGCGTCATATAGCGTAGAAAGAGGTAATGCGATACAAATATGGACCAAACATTAACCGTCTTTTTTGTTTGGGGTGGAGTGGTGGTGGTCATAGGCGCCGGAAGTGGGGTGGCAGGGGGGGCAGTTACCCCCCCCCCAAAAAAAAAAAAACCCAAAAATGGGGGGGATGCGTTTTGCCCCCCCCCCCCACCCCACCCCCCCAAAAAAAAGAAAACAAGCTGTAAAAGAGTAAAGATTTTTAACCCAAAAGAGCATAACAATAATAAAAAACTGAATTAAATCACATTTAAAATTAACATTTAAAGGAAAGTTAACAGGAATTAAATTTCCTAAACATTGCGCATGTCACCTATATCAATGGAGGTTTGTATAATAGCGATACGCGCATATCGTGGACATATTGTGAGAGAATGAGAAAGCATGTCTGTTTTTTGTTATAGGGGTGAGAAGAAATGAGCCCCTGAACGCTGGCGTACTGATGGGGGGGGGGGGGGTATTTCTTATTCGATACCAGTGGTTTACAAATGTTGTTGAAATGACATGATTTTCCGGTATTTTTTCTCAATTTTTTGTAAGTCATACCTTTTTATGCGTTTGTTGGAAAATTAGAAATTCCCTAATTTACAGTCGGGCGAAAAATATGCTCATTTAGAAGCCTTTATGTCATGGTCTGCAAAACGGCTGGGCTCGGGGGATCGAGCCCCCCTCACTTTTTGAAAAAGTATGTTACAAAGAAAAAGAAAGAAAGAGAGAGAAAAAAAATAAGTGACCTGCCAATGTCACAAAATGAGGTATCAAACTATGCTCAACTTACCGTAATTAAATGCCTAAAACCCCAGAGCTTACGGGGGCTCTACCCCCGGACCCCACCAAGGGCCCCAAGGCGGTCCCCTGGATGCTCATCTGACCGTAATTAAATACCTCAAACCCCCAAACTTCCGGGGGCTCTGCCCCATGGACCCCACCAAGGGCCCGGTAAGGCGGGCCCCTGGATGCTCATCTGACCGTAATTAAAAACCTAAAAAACCCGAGCTTCCGGGGGCTCTGCCCACTGGACCCCACCAATGGCCCTATGGCGGCCCATGGATGCTCATCTATCGGTATTTAAATACAAAAAAAAAACCTGAGCTTCCGGGGGCTGCTCCCTGGACTCTCCGCAAATTAGTGACCTGCCAGTGTCACAAATAAATCTAAATATGCTATCTGACCGTAATTTCATGCCTAAAAACGCATATTTTTTTGCATATAGCTCTGTTTAGTCTCATTTGACAACGCCCCCAATTGTCAGAGTCAGCAACCTAACATGTTACCCAAAAACAATCGTTAAAAATTATTTTTTTTGTTTAAACGAAAAGCACATCCACCCCGACGTACGCTATCACTAGCTCTTTCATTGGAACCCTCATGTCCCATTGACTTTCGAAAGTTCAGCCACCGTAATTTCATAAAAATAGGTCGCAAGCTCGCCATTGCCTATAATTATGTACAACAAGTCGAACTTTGGACTCTATTTACCAGGTCAGTGGTTTGTGCTGGCAATGTTCCAGCGAGCGAAAATGAGACAACCGGGGCAATATGCTGAGCTTCGGGGGCTCAGCCCCTTGACCCCCTGCCGAGGCCCAGGCCCTGGACCCCACGCCAATCTACGCTCTACCTGATCGTTAATAATCCACTTTGGACAACGTTTCGCGGGGCCTGCATGTAACGTGTAAGGGCGGTGATGATGACGATTTTTCTTCTGCCCCCCCCTTCCAAACGTTTTGCTCATTACGTCACTGCCCCTGAAAGGTGAGCCCCCTGTAATGTCCCCCCCCCCTAAATCCCAAACTGCATTTCGGTGCGCCTGGTGCATGATGGTGTACAATGGGCCAGGAGGCGTTATTTTTTTCTGCGGCACAGATTGGGGCTTTTATTTAAAAGGGGTCTTGATTTACAGACTTATAGTGGTCGTGTGCGTACTAATAGTAGAGGTCTGTTTTTAAGTGTTAGGCCAAATAAAAATAAAAACATGTTTAGCGTCCTGTTTTCGCAAAATAGGAAGGAGGAGACCCTTTTTAATTTTAATTTTTTATTTCAAAATGGCCGCTCAAAATGACCGCTCGGTACATTTTCCCTGACAGTCAGGGCTATTTTTTTTCAAGATGGCCGCGACAATTTTTTTTTTTTAAATCAGAAATAGAGCCATTTCAGCAGTGTTTTTCATGTTTTTTTTCTTTAAAAAAAAGAAAATTAAAAAAAAAAAATCAAAAAAAAAGAAAAAAGGAGGCGGCCCCCAAAAAGGAAGCAGGCGGAGCCGCTAAACATGTATATTTTTGTTAATGGCCTTACATGCTACATGTAATCCACTACCGTATGGAAAATCATTACAATCAACAATTAAAATGCAATTGGAAATCTGAAGAGGACGCAGCACGTCAAGAAGGAGAACATCACAATATTAGTAAATAAAACTTAACTAACTTAAACAACGAAGAGGAATGTTATCTAAACACATAAGTTCGCGATGGATTCAAACTTCTTCGCAGCGCTATATGCGCTAGCGAACATGCCTAGTCTCACGTACGTGCAGACACTATTCAGAAGGGAAAGAACGTACTTCCCATAGGTTTAACACGCACCATGCCCCAATCTGTGCCGCAGAAAAAAAATAACGCGGCCAGGAGGTATTATAAGGTATACTACAACAAAATAAAAATGCCGTGAGATTTTATTTTATTTTTCTATATTTATTTAGGGGGGACATCTAGCCCTCGTAGCAACATTTCACCTGTCCCTCCGTCTTCATAATTACCCGAGTCACCCTGTTCAAATTATCTCACAACCACTAAGCAAACAAGACAAAAGAGCGGGAACAGGATGTAAATAGATACCCCAACCAATCCTAACTTTGGGATCTCCTCTTCATAAGATTAATGGCATATCAGGAAGTACAGGAAGTTTGCTTTCGATCAGCTGCTCTTCTAGAGGTCATAAATTATGATGCAGGTGAAGTTGATTGAATGTGCATGTACTCTTGTTTGCGGTATACATTTTGCAACATAGCCAGGAAGCTGGAACACACATTTTCTGCAATCATAATGGCGGTAATAATAAATGTGATAGGTATTCTGTTCTTTTTCCTGACATCCTTGTGTCTCGTATCATGTGAGCTGTCTTGCAAAGATCCAAATGGAAACAATGTAGATTGGTAAGTACAAAACTAAGTTTGATCTATATAATGTTAATCAAAGTCGACTCGGGCTTGAATTAATCGGCGCCTATATCATCCCTGTTAAAAGATGCCTCTTCCAACCTATAATCCTTTCAACTCCATGCCATTAAACTTCAACGAATGCCAAGGTAATCGATTACCCTTTGTTAAAAAATATAAAGGTTTAATAAGACCATGAAGGATTTTTCAAACTCTAGGCAACTGGATCTTTAAATCACCAAATGTCATTCAGGTTTTTTTTTAAAGTCATAAACATAAGTGCTCTGATAAGATGCTTTTATTATCCTCATCTCCTCCGAAACAATACATTTCGCATATAGCCTCCCTAACATGTGCCTCTAATTTAAAGGGATTGGGTATCTTTGACACAGATTCTGAAACAAAATCCTGGATTTAGCTCATGCTGCAATGATAATTATAAACTTTTAGGTCGGTCAGGAACGCACGACTTTTACAAGCCAATCTCATGTCTGATTATCAATATATTTATGATTGGAAATCAAAATTTCTTGGGGAAAATGAGTATGGTAAAACCGGTCACTCAAACATTTTTACATTTTTGACGCACTTCACACTGTGAACATGACGGACAAAGAAAGAGGACAACATATACAGTTCCTCATTCTACCCTCAACAATTGCTGTGGTAGACAAAGGAACATCCCTTCACTGCTATTATGTAAAAATGTGTAGAATAGGTGCCACATGCATATTCACCTGTTCTACTTTTACATAATAGCAGTGAAGGGATGTTCATTTTGTCTACTACAGCAATTGTTGAGGGTAGAATGAGGAACTGTATATTTTGTCCTCTTTCTTTGTCCGTCATGTTCATAGTGTCATGATCATTTTGAAGCTCAATGTTTTTAGGGTTTCAGTATTACACCATATCACAAACACTGATAACACGTACAGGGCCATTATATGCATCGCAGATTTAACATTGTTAAACGTTACCTTAAAAGCGACCGAAAGCAATTTTTTCTCGAATTTCCCCCAAAGTAATTCGCTACGCTCGTTATCATTTGTAGTATATCTCTGTTATTGAGCATTAAAAAAGGCTTTTATAATAATAATATTCCGCTTTTATATAGCGCTTAATACAATGTCTCATAGCGCTTTACATAATATCCATTCTTTCGTTATGAGATAGTGCTTAAAATCCCACCAGCCAGATCGGCAGAATTGGTTATGTTATCCAACCCAATCCGTTCCCCTTCAAAAATGTATTTGATATATAACGTCTTGTCCTTGTATAGTGACGAAAGTTGTGCACACACATTCCTCCAGACGTTTTGGGCTACTCGAAAATTCGTATACCTCCAAAAAAATACTAGTTGGGTCAATACGACCCAATTTCCTTCACAAAAAGATGAGACTAAAAATAAGCGTATCAGGACATTTACACCTGGAAAATCACTCCCAGGAAAATCCCCCTGGAAAACTACCCCCAAGGACAATTTCCCCTTCCCCCCCCCCCCCACCCCCCTCCCCCCTCCGGAAAATGACCCCCGTGGACAATTACCCCCGTGAACATTAACCCCTCGTGGATAATTAACCCCCGAAGACAATTACCCCCACCCCTGAAAATAACCCCTAGGACAATTACCCCCCAGGACAACCATGGACAAACACCCCGAGGACAATTACCCCTCCCTCCCCCGAAATGTCCTCTCCCCTTTCCCTGTTTATTAAAGGGGAATCTCCACCCTAAAAATAAGTTGGTTTTAACAAAAGGAGATTTTTTTTTTCGTAGAACAATTATTGTCCAGGGGAAGGGGGTTGGTCCACCGGGGGGGGGGGGGGGAGATTGTCCACGGGGGTCATTTTTCGGGGGGTAATTGTCGTCAGGGGTGGATGTCTTCGGGGCGGGGGGTATTTTCCCGGGGGGGGGGGTATTTGTCATTAGGGGGTAATTGTCCCGCTGGTAAATAGCCGGGGGTGATTGTGGCCAGGGGGTAATTGTCCTAGAGCCAATAATAAGATGTTATCGGTCGCAATGCGGCCTTACAAAATAAATCTTCAAACTATTTAATAAGCCACACTGTCCTACTTGTAGCTACTTGCTCCCTCTATATAGAAAACAATGTCTAGTAGGTGACCATTGGTCCCCCACGATCCTCTTTTTCTTATGTTAATAATATTGAGAGCTGAGTTGATGAGATAACCACCAGTCCAGTGACCTTGCAGGGTAGTTTAATCCCTCCTATAAACTAGTACAGATAATTAAGAGACAATTACAAAGTATAGTCATGATATATGGTGCTGAAGCAGATCCTGTAACACATAAAGAGAAAATCTTGAAGGTCATACCTGATCAAAAAAAATCTATATTCCCTTTGAGGTTACCTTTTTCCAGAAAGTGCCCTTCTTTGTTTGTGCCCCTACTTTGAAAAACGATCTGCCGCCCCTGCAATGGCTGTATACAATCAGACATTGTGGCTATCAGTAGTTGCACGTACATGCATAATTCTCCTTAATCACCAATGACAGGTTCATAGTCCAGAAACTGCCCTGGAACCGCGAAAGCAGCAATCCCTTGATTCATGATGGCGTCGCCCATCTGTACATGGACGTCCACAGTTCATCCTTCTCTCTTTCTGACGTCTCTCTGAACGACAGTAACCAAGCAGTGGGATATACTTTGCAACAGATCTACAAAAATTTCGAAAGTCAGGTAGATTATAGAAGACAATATTATTATAAACAATCTACATAAATAGGGGAGTGGTAAATAAATTCAACTTTTATCATCATCACAGCATATATTATTTAAAGGTCTGTTTTATGACGGAAAATAATCAGTGGAATGAAAAAAAAGTCTATGATTATGTTTGGGGTTGAAAGAAATCCACTTTTACACCGGAGAGACTCATGCAACTCGCATCTATATGGTCCAATTCGATAAATCAATGCATTAACCAATACTCTCTCTCTCTCTCTCTCTCTCTCTCTATGACGTTTTATCTATTCATATAGAACGTTTTATACATGATGTATAATGATGAATTTCCGAACGGAACGAAGGAAGACGACGGACATACAAAAGGTATATAATTGATAATTATATAATATATGTACTTGTTTTTTCTTCAACATTTCATATAAATCTCACGCTAAAGATAGTTCATCTATTTAATGAATGCCGAAGTGCAGAATTAGTATAAGATGCAGATGTGCTTTTGTAAGAATAATGCTGCTTTCATTATGTTTTTACAATGCATTCGATTTTAATATTAATCTTTTTTAATGAAATGAATTATTTCCAATTCAATATTTCAAGACGCCCTACCTCGATTTACTTCCAAAATAATAAAAAAAAACTAAAATATAAAAATAATGATATCAGTAATTAATATCAAAATAACATGCAGTATAGTGCATGTGATAAGTGAATGAGATGAAGAAGAAAAAAGGATATAATATAGGATTTCCCGGCCAAATTCGCGAGTTTGTCATTCGAATTCATTTACTTTGCATTTAAGTTAGCGCAGATCGGCTTTGCCTTGCTAATTATCATTCAATTTTCCCGTTTTGGTATTTAATTTAGGATTTTGGTCGAAGGGTTTCATAGATCTGTCATTCAATTTAGAAACTGCTCAACTAGCATTCAAATTAATAGTCACCGGTCGAGGCGTCATTTTTATCATTCAAATTAACAACTGTCATTCGTATTCGAATTATGTTTATTCAAGTTAGGAATGTTAGGCTGAAGGAATGCAACACACGTTTACAGTTTAAAAAAAAAATGCAATTAAATGCATGATTTGCCATCAGTAGGGTCTTTTCTGTTATTCCATTTATTAATTTTGAGGACAATGCATATGGGTGTAGTCAGACATTAGGCAAAGAAGGGGCGAAATCAAGGTATATGGCATTTCTGCACGGACATGTTCATATACCCCGGAAAAGTGGGGATATAAAAATACCTACCCCAGTCACAATATTGTACCTTTCCTCCATAATAAAATTATTGTAAATTTATGATGAAACACAAGACAAACAACTTCCGTACATGAACATTTACAAAAAATATTGAGACCATCAAGTCCGTAGATGTAAGTCTTTTTTTTCTTCTTAACAATCAAACTTAAGGGATGATGAATATCAGATAGTATATAAAGTGTATAAATGCAAGAAAATTAAATATGATGAAATACACATGAAGAAAAAAACAATCTTGAAAGAAAAAGAATGAGCTATAAAAAGTGTTTAATAAACGAGAAATGTATATTGACCATCAATTTAAGTGCACAAAGTGCTAACTTGAATGCTACAAATGAATTCGAATGCTATAAAGTACACCTTTGCGATGTCAGAAATCGTGTTGCGCCAAATCGAATGACCAAATAGCGAAAGAAGCACATTATTCGTTAAATTGAATGGAACATACATAGATTCTCAAGGGCCTATCTCACTGAGCAGCGAATGCTTGCGAACGTTGCGAATTTGGATTCGCCAACTTTTCTGACGAATGTTGGCGAAAATCAGCGACATTAAGTGACGTTTAGCGACAATTAGCAACATTTGAGCGAATGTCTCCGAAAGTGTTTGCGAAAGGCAGTTGGCGACTATTAGCGACTGTAAACAAATGTTAGCGACAACTTTTGCGAAGATTAGCAACTATTTGCCAATCCTTTGCCACTATTTGTGAACGTTTGAGACCTTTTGCTAACTACTGGTACTCAATGGGTCGATTTTATAAAGGAACCATAGGGTAAAGTGGTCGCTAGCTTTGGCGAAACACAGAGAACTGACGAAAACAAAGAGCAAAACCGTTTAACAACCGTTTGCAAAGGCTTACGACTGATTTGCAAACGCTTGCGACTGTTTTGCAAACGCCTGCAACTGTTTGCGGACAAGTAGATTCGCAAAGAAATTTTGAAC